>CABEEJ010004182.1:0-18266 GCA_901482245.1 Timema douglasi
TATGTTCTACCATGATTTATGTTTTGTAAAAAATTTATGTAATTAGATAATAAGAGAAAAGAAATAAAATACTAGAGAAAGAAAAAAGATTTACTCGACTAAGAAAGTATGATTTATCGCCATATTTACTTATTATACATAAAAACATTTATTTTTGCTTTGGGAAGAGCGGGAAATCCCACCCATTCATGGATACAGATCTGGGGAAGTATACAATCATACACAGATTGCTCGAATACATTAAGGCTTTTTTCTAAGAAAGTATTTCACAGAGTGGGGAATAGCAAACCTTTTTTCCTATTTTATTATTAACTTATAAACTACCAGTTATTCACACAGGAGGTGATTCATAAAAATGTATGTGTCTGGAAACTTTTAAAGGTTGTTTCATTGAAAATCCGGTAAGAAACTTAGGAAATATTAGTTTTTTATAGCCATCATCTCGAAACAAAATGGTGGGCATATCTTATTAGCTAGCTACACATTCCTACTTCTTGAATAAATTAGTTAACTGACTTGTTAATAAACGTTTAATAAAAACATAGTAAAAAATTATATTAAAGTGTACACAACCCACTTTTAAGTATTATTATTATTACTAAGCACTGGGTCTTACTACCCATTCGGGTTATACGCTTTAAGTACTAATTACGCTAATGGATTGGGAGTTGGGAAGTTTGAATTAGAGGAAGTGAACCTGCATTTGCGTGGAGGGAGAGTGGAAAACCATTTAGGAAAAACCACCCCCAGTTCACCCGACCGAGATTCGAACCTCGATCTCCCCGTCCTTAGCAGTTGAGCTCAACACGACTAGCGCGTTATCCAACTACGCCACCGAGGCGGGTTAAGCCCTTATAAATACTATTTAAAAAGTAGACATCTTAGTATAGTATAAATTTCATATAAAGGGTCTTCTTAGCTGACAGAAACGTTACTAGATATACTTTTACGTATTCATACGTTAGGCCATGTGATCTGAAGCTGTTACTGTTGAAAAATTTTACCAATACCTATATAATGGTAAAATGGCATCTGTAATAACTTCAATAAAATATGTATTTTCTAAATAGCCCTTTCAATGAGAATTGGACAATACTCAAACTCTCGGGAGGATAAGCTAGCTTTTCAGAAGTTAACACAATATTCGAGCTTTACCTACGAATTATAATTGCCTAGTGACGCTTTGTTGTGTCCTCAGACTCGATACTAGATATTATCACGGTGCGTAGAAGAACAGTTGAAACGGATACACGTAATCACGCGACATTGATTCTCCCTCCGAGAGGAGTCTTAGAGGGTGTGTGGTACACTTGAGAACATCCACCCGGTGGAATGCCTTCATGTAAACGAGGCCTTGAAGATAGTGTCCACTTGTAGAACCGTGCCTGAGGCCTGTGCGTGAACTGACTATGTCGTGGTGAGTTGCATGTGGTACGCTTGAGAACATCCACCCGGTGGAATGCCTTCATGTAAACGAGGCCTTGAAGATAGTGTCCACTTGTAGAACCGTGCCTGAGGTCTGTGCGTGAACTGACTATGTCGAGGTGAGGCGAGTGCGGTTACTCATGAGTGCTGGAGAAGGAGGCGGGGGACTGGGCCCCGCGGGCTGCTGGATCACTCACAAGGGCCTGGAGACTTGGGCCCGCATGGCCAAGGAGCGTAGCTTCCTCAAGGGTGGAGGGCCCCAACAGGACCATCACACTCATGCTCAGGTAACTATCCCCAGCCTCCAACTCGCACCCTTAGTGGGGGATGGGCCCTTCAGGAATAGCATGCTCACGCTCAGGTAAATATATCTCAGGACCACCATGTTCATGATTAGATAAATATAGTCAGTATCTAACAATAAAGGAGTGGAGGGCCCCTTCAGGACCACCATGTTCATTATTAGATAAATATAGTCAGTATCCAACAACCAAAGGAGTGGAGGGCCCCTTCAGGACCACCATGTTCATTATTAGATAAATATAGTCAGTCTCTAAAAACCAAAGGAGTGGAGGGCCCCTTCAGGACCACCTTGTTCATTATTATATAAATATAGTCAGTCTCTAACCCACAACCTAAGGGGTGTTGGGTCCCTTCAGGTGCATCACGCTCATGCAACAAACCCAGCTTCCTTGACCCCTTTAGGGTTGGCGGCGTATTAGATTTGGTTATTATTGTCACTCACCCATGAAAACAAATGAAAATATTATATTTGTACCTTTTTGAAACTATTTAAAATACATTTTGTTGATATATTCACTTAAATTTGTATATTATTTAATAATTATATTCGTGAATAACTAATTACTCTATCTTATATATTATTTACTTCAAATATGAGCCCTTCTCACACAATTACATTAAAAACCGTTATTATTTTAAATACTACGCTCATATGATTTTCAAATGGCACCAATGCCACAATTACGTACTTTCCAGAAGGTTTACTCATTAAAGAAGTTGCTCTCAGCCTTAAGGAAGCGTGGTTTAATCCTATATGTAACCTTAAAATAATTTGATTAAAAGTTTTCATTCACCTTACCAAATATTACACTAACATTTCCTGCAGAGTATTGTTGGGCCTAGTCCAAGTGAGTTTGTCATTTGGGGATATATTATTGTGTAGTGAAATACTGCATCACAATTAGGTCCTGCTATTATTTTTATCATATGCTTTTAGATGGTGTCACATGTAAGCCTTTCCATTTCATGAATCCCTTCAGATCCTTTATACACATAATTTATTCAATATAATAACCTTGAATCCAGTAATATAAATTATTTTGTGTTCCATTAACCAGCTAGCAGTCAGGGTTGGTTTTATAAATACAAGCAGGACGTATGTTTTACCAAGCTTTAGGTCTATTATATTCCAGATAATCTACTTGTAGCTTGTAAACTATTAGAAAATTATGTTTTGTGAAGCTACTAGTGAACTCTTGTAACTACAAGTCAAATTTTATAATTTACGAGTGTTTTTAACAAGTAAGTTTATGGCATTCACTGGTCACTTTATTAATGAATCACTCATTTAAATATTTCTAAGTAGCGTGTTTATTATATTTACAGAATGATGATGGTTTGTAAAAGGTGATTATCTAGGCCAGGTGACTGGAAACGATGAACGGCTCCGATTGCATTAATTGAAAATTGATAAACTTTTACTATGTATAGAGATTATCAAATTATTATTTAAAATAATAATACAGCATTTGCCTAGGTTTAAGAAAAATTATATTTTACAGTGCACCATGATGGTGATGATGATGATGAACCTCACTCAAAAACAACTCAAATATATATACTACTTAAGAAAGTTTCAAATTAAGTGGATTTATAAAACCATTTTTATAAACGATTGTAAAGGATTATCTATTCACTTGGGAATTGTATAGATTTGTGAGGCATATGGATATTAAGTTTGTATCTGTAAGGCTTATAGATACAAACTTACTATCCATATGAGTGTAAGCTACCCCCATGAGTGTCCTGTATACTAATCTGTTCCTATCTCCAAGCTACGTCAACCCCATCGATCGGCCATTCTGTGTAACTTGTATGGATTGGCCAAACAACGCGAGTCGGTCGAATTATTTATAGGGCGCTTAGAATGGAATGGTCCCAGGTGATACACCTTGAGTGTGATGAGATTTCAGAGGACAGGTGTCCTTGAGGAAGGAAGAAGCTACAATAAAACGTGCTTGAATAGGAGGCCAACGGGAGTCGACCGCAAGGAAGGGAAAAGGACTTGTTTGGGCGAGTATGGGCTTAAGGAAGGCGCGTATCTATGATTAAATTTATAAGGATCGAAGGAGTGGGGGTAGAGCACTTTATTATACCCAAATGGGGTATTAAAAAAGGTTGCCCGACAATTATTAATTGAACAAGTACGTGCATTATTATTCATGAGGCCACAAGCCGTGAAAATTGCCGTCTGTAGCCGGAAAACCATCTATTTCGACGGCACCCGTTTTCGTGAATAATTGTTGATGCTACTTTTTTTGTAAGAATAAACAACTGGACGAGTAATCTTAGAAAAAATTATAAACTTTATCACCGAAAACAAAATGGACCATAAGAATATTTATCCTCTTGTAACGGATGGTGCTCCCTCCACGATTGTAATATAAAGTGTTTTAATTACAAGATTGACTGTAATGATTAATTTCTTTAATAATCCAAGGGAAAAACTTTGAGAATTAATTTACAAACTTCAACAGTGGTAAATAAATAAATGATGAAAAGTGTTTGAAATCCATTCAAATTCAAGGGAAAACAGTTTTTTGGGAGGTATTGACAGCTTCTTTTTCAAACTGACTGAGGACCTTTTCAGTTAGAATTAATTAATATAGCACCATCATCGGTAGTGAGTGATTACTTTCAAGATGTAGATATGGTTCAGTTTTGAATTGGCATCGACTAAAAAAAAAATCAAGCTTGAAAAAGCTTGCTTTGTTCTTATTAACAATGTTCATGTCCACGTATACTTGTGAATAATATTTTTCGCTGGCTGACCTTTTGGTCCTAGTGTTCAATTTATGGCGACACCATAGGCATTTTTTCCCCGGAGGGGAATGGGTCCTATGGTTGCTACGGTTTGGTTAGTTAGGTTTAACTTAGGTTTAAGGTTTCTACTGACATCACATGATAATAATTTATTATCATCAGTTTAGCTCATTGGGACGAAGGAATTACATAATGCCTCAACCTCTCAGAAGATGGTTACATATCCACCATTGCCACTAATTGGCCAAGAACGTTTAACCGGAAGACGCTGGTGGCATACACTGAAACAATACAGTCAATTTGGCATTTGAAAGCTATCAAATTCAATACATGGACTATACTAGTAGATAAACGGCGAGAATACTGTCACCGAACCACTCTGATATCATATGAACCAAGTTTTACCAAATGGTGACCATAAGTGTCCCTCTCTTCCCATTAATTATTAATAAATTATGATTATTTATGTTTAAATAATGTTGAAATAACCTTAATTTTTTATATTTCCTAGTAGTATTGTAACTTCTATTTTTATTCCACTAAAATAGATCAATAAAATGTAAAAACAAATTTACTACGTTTATTTTTTTCCCCCGCTTTTAAACTGCAAAAGTACACTAAAATTATGTTACAAAATACGGCCAGAATAAATTAAATGTCTGGTCCACCAAATATTATTATATTTTGTAGTGGCCCGCTTGTATAACTATTTGGATAGCCCCGGTAGGCTATAGCTGATTTCTTTATCAAAAAAAATGTTCAGTTGAGCAGTTTAAATTAATATCTGATTTCTTGTTTATTTTGAATGGATTTAAATTAATTTTTAAAATGTTTCCAAAACTGCTTTATATAACTATTAAATCAATCAACTATTAAAACAGACAGTTATTTAAAAAAAAAATTATCTTAAATTATTACACGTAATCAAATTGGTGGTTATTTAATGGAAATAACAAATTAAATCCTAGGTTTAAAATTGGGACTCAGCGAGGAACCATTGTGACACCATGGATTTTCCCCTTTTTATTTAGTAACATTCAGTGATATTGCAAGTATTAAATAATATTTTATTGATTGTTAATTCTTTCGTGTAGATGAGACAACATGCGGTGCAGTATAATCGTTCGTACGTTACATCTTGACAGAGATATTTTACATCTAAACTAAATACTTTTAACTTTATTAATACCTTATAGGACACCATGAGGTGATACACTGATAACAATTAACAATAAGTAATGCATGTAGTTTGAACTCACCTGTTCAACGACCTTAAATATTAATGTTTCTGTACTGCATCAGGCAATCAACCGAATTTGATGAAATAGGTTTAGAAGCCCAGCTAGCTTCATGTTCGCATAATTTTTGCACCCCTCGTGGCGGTGCGCATAGGAATGTAATGAGGATGGAGAAGAAGACGCTGCAAAATAAAGTTATGGAAATAAAGTATGTAGGAAAAATACCGGGAGCGAGGCCAAGAAAGAGATGGGAGGAGCAGATAACAGAAAGTGTACAAGTGAGAGGAGAAGAATGGAAGCAATTAAAGAAAGAAGAATGGTGGAAGGACAGAGGAAAATTGAGGCATTTTACTAAACTGACCCGGGCACAGGCTGGAAACAGTTGATGACGAAAGAGAAGCTATAGTGTAAACTATTACCAGCGGCAATTAGTCGTCTTGACCATCATAGTGCGGCCCAGGAACTAAAAATTAAAAGTATTATTTTTTGGGATTTGTTAATAAATGGAAAACGCGTGATTCAAATGAAATGATCCTGGTAGTCAGAAAACAGCTGTTGTTTGTTTTCGTTATATTTCCTTAATAGTTTCGAGGACGGGACTTTTCATTCTTCTAGTCCTCACTTTTCTGAAACTATTGTTTCCACTGATTAACATCGTATTTGTACTGTCAAATAATCTTTGATCTCTTAGGACACAAGTCAAATTACGGAAGGAAGAAATAACCCCAAATGTTAGAAAGAAGAGTCTTGAATTTACATTTTTAGCGTCTTTCAGGATGAGCTTATAAAACAAGATTTCTGTATTGAAAAATTGGTTTTTCGGTTTCAAAATGAATCCTACCGATAAGATAATGATTAACATTCTCCCAAGAAATAATTAATATTAATTCTTGAAATTTTGCTGTTCATATTTAATATGTTACAGCCATGTCATAGGCTTGCAATGTCATGTTATCATTTAATAAACACAAAAACTCGTAATAATCCTTCAGAAAAATAGATATTAAGAAAAAAACCAAATAAATACTGTCCTATTTAAAATAAAATGTATCCATGGTGATCTCAAAATTGTTTTAATTATATCGAGAGTTGAAAATTTATATCCATTTTCAATATATTATATTTTTTCCCGCCATTATAAATAACAAACCAATAAACTAATTATAGACCCGCTTCAGTGGACGGATCGTCTAAGGCGTCACTCTTATGTTAGACTGATCTGTTGAGGGCGGAGATATCGGGGTTCGAATCCGATTGGGTCTATTGAGGTTAATTTTCCTATATAATTTGCCACTCTCCTTCAACACAAATGCGAGCATATTAACTCTAAAATGGTTCCTTCGTCATCCCTACCACATTAGAGTTATTATCATATATGTATGTGTGTAACCTGAACAGAAGATGCGTTGATAAAAACAAAAACTATTTTTTTTAAATTGGTGCATTCCTTAAAACTACTACTCTACGGGTGACCTGGTGGTCTAGAGGTAAGGTGTCAGACTTCTATGCTGGCGGCCGGGGTTCAATCCTCGGTCCCGGCACAAAGTTATCTGATTGCCAAACCCTTCCTTCACCTCTGACAAGACATCTTGTGAATGTGAGGAATGCCAGGCCTCCACCGTGGTTAGGATTCCACGTTAAACTGTAGGTCCTCCATTTCATCTCACAATCACCCTACCATTACACATTAGCGTAAGTGCGTATAACCCGAACGGGTAGTAAGACGTGGTGCTAATAATAATAATCANTAGCGTAAGTGCGTATAACCCGAACGGGTAGTAAGACGTGGTGCTAATAATAATAATAATAATAATAATAATAATAATAATAGTCTACGTGTGACATTAAGTTTTTCTTGAATAAACAACACAGGAAACCACGGAACATATCACGAATTAACATCATTGATCAAAACACCAAGACACTGCCATCAGCCTCACAAATATGTAATGCTAGAATGCTAATGCAAGAATGTGAACACAAAAGTGTGAAAATACCTTAATTTAAAATGGGTGAGTTTGTATTCCAATTAAGATGGAATAGAGTTTACAAGTAGTCAAAGGATTGATTAAAAACCAGTTAGTCAAAGGGATGATCGATTAGTTTCAAAGGTAGTCAATTTAATTTATGGACAAAAAAACACTTCAATCCATGGATAAGTGGAATAAATAATAGATAGTCTTGTGTAGTTTTCTAGTGATAGGGTATACTGAGGGAGTTTTTAATTAAATGGTTTCAGACTCATCTCCACACTAATGTGGGAACCTTTCCTTTAAACTGTATCTTCCTTGCCCCTATCCTATTAGTGTGTATAGTCGGGATGAGTAATAAGACGTAGAACAAACAAACAAATAAAATTAAAATCTCACCGCACCTCACCACCCATTCAAGCTATACTGTTTTAGTATTATTAGAACCGCGTCTTACTACCCGTTCGGATTGTTCGCATTTACGCTAATGTGTAATGGTATGGTGATTGTGAGATTAAATGGAAGACCTATAGTTTAACGTGGGATCCGAACCACGTTGGAGGCCTGGCATTCCCCACATTCACAAGATGTCTTGTCAGAGGTGAAGGAAGGGTTTGAGTAACCAGATAAATCTGTGCTGGGACCGAGGATTGAACCCCCGACGCCCAGCACAGAAGTCCGACACCTTACCCATAGACCACCAGGTCACTCTATACTGATGTAATTGCTTTAATAAATAAGGCTGAGTAAGATAGAATTTAGTAGAATTTAACCCACATTTGCTTTAGGAAATGGGGGAAAATGTTGAGGAAATATGCCTTTATTATATACCTGGCCAAGACTTGAGCCCCATCCTCTTCATTTACATCAAACCAAACCAAAATGAACTGGACGTTTAATTCATGTGTCCACCGATGTGTGTCTCATACGAATCCCACACATGTTCAGGATCCGAACTTTTCTAGCACCTTCTGCTAGAATAACACATGCGTAATTGAGCGTGCCTTGTCAGTTACATATCAGTGCAACCAGTATCGTAACAGTAATACTAAGCACGAATAAAATAATAAGCTCTGTTGCAGGGAAGTATTTCAAAATATGCATCAAAATTTCCTAAAGAACATCACGATTCACCGAACTAAGCCACCAGGAGTTATTTTAATTTCAATCGTTTTGCACTCCTAGATAGAACTTGTTTTCTAGTCGATTTTTATTCATGTAATCTCAACGATAATAGACCTTCAAGATAATCTTTAGTTTTTTTTGTTAGTTTTTTTTAGGATTTTTTTTTACTGCGCCTTTCATTTTCTTGATCAATCCCCTATTTTGATATTTAATTTTTTTCAACTTTAAACTATCTAAGGTGGTGTTTTTCCATGCATTTCAAGTTTTATTCCAAGCTGAAAAATATATTTTATATTGATTTGGGGAAAATGTCAAGCTACCCTTTCCATTTATTTTCCCACATTCATATTTTGAAGTTTAAAGGCTTTTTTTTGGTAATATGTTAAGGTTCCTTTAAGTGTCAGCCAAATTTCAAGAATACCTAAAAGTAGTGTTTTATATTATTTGTGTCAATTTTAATCTTTCCCATTTCCCAGGCATTTATTTTGAAAGTCCATTTGTCGAGACATAATCTGGCTATCCTATAAGGACTATACTTACTAAAGTTCAATTTTTTTACCACACCAAGAAATATTTTTTCTACTTGTCAATGAAGTTGGAATTATTATTGGAACCAATTTTCAAATGTTTCATTTTCAGTAATTTTTGATTATCTAGATAATCTTCCTACCTGTCTGCAAATATTTCAAGTTTCCAGCACAGCAGGAAGTGTTTTTTTTCTATTAATATCTGAAATGATTAACTCTCCCATTTTACAAACGTTAATTTTCATAAGAACCCGTTTTGTTGGCTGCATGGTCTAAGGCGTCACTCTCACAATAGACTAGACCACCAATGATGGTGTGATCGGGGTTCGATCTTGGTCAGGTGTACTGATTTTTCATAAATATATTTCCATTCGCCCTCCACACAAATGTGGGTGAATTTACTCTAAATTTAATCTTAATAATACCCAACACAATAATGTAATTAGGATATATATGCAAATAGCCAGAACAGTTAGTAAAACGTGGTGATAAAAATTATTGTATGTATCTAAAAACTTAAATATCTTTATAGATAATAATTGAGGTTGTTTTATTATATCAGAAAGGTTATCTTCTGCATAAGTTTTGGAAAATTTCATCACCCCCTTCTCCCAACCTTTATCCCCCAATATTAATTTCACGTAGGCTTGTTTTAAAATTTAAAATTTTCAGGCTTTCAGGCTGTTGTCCTATATTTATGAAAATGTTTCAATTTCATACCATAGTGAAAATATTTTGTTTCTATTAGTTGTGGAAATTTTGGGAGACGCTGCCTTCCCCAACTGGCCTTCCACCTCATTTGATACGCTTTCATTTTTAAATTTTAAATTGTCAAGATTGTTTGGGTTGAACATTATATATCTATCTATCTGACCAATTTCAATCATCTACCAAGATGAGAAGTAAGTTGTTGTTTATATTAGTTTTGTAAATTTTAAAATGTCCCCTATTTTGCCAACCTCCACTTATAAATGGTGTTAAGTTTTATATTAAAGATACATTTATTTATTTGGAATGATTCCACAACAATCCTGGAAATTTACAATTTTATCTTTCACCTAAAATCGTTTTTATTTTGTATATTGTGTGTATGCTGTATTCCACCTCCCACTACCCACCTCACCCCACACCCTTTTTCCTCGAGTCCCATTTTAAAATTTAAAATTGCCAGAATTGTATGGTTATTTGGAGTGGGCCCTATACCCACCAACCAAAATTTCAGGTTTTTCCCACACAGAGAAATAGTTTCTATTAGGTTTGAAAATTTTGAACCCCACCTCTTACGTTTGATAAACCCCCACTTAGAAATTTTAAATTGTATAACTTATTTGTTTTTTTGGTGATTCCTCTACAGACCTGCTTAATTTCAATTTTCTACCTCCACTAAATGGTTTATACTATTTATGAACCCCACTTACTCCAATTCCCGGAGACACATTTTGAAATTTTCCATTTTTAGTCTTTACTGGTTTTATGTGGCGATCGCTCCAAATGCTTGCCATATCTCAGATTTCTAGGATACACCTCAATGGGGCGTGCGCAAACCAAAGTGCGCAGTCGCATGGTCGATTTTGCTTGACTTCTCGGATAGTAGAGTAATGACAGGGCACTAGGTTATTAGCAACTTAATTTAAAGGGAACGGATGAGAGAGCTCACAAACCAACCCTTGGTGTCCTCGATTGAGATTAAAACCTCAACATCCAAGCACTCAACAACTCTACTGACAACGGCGTCAATGAATAAAGTGGTCCCTCCCCCAAACTATTGAAAAACCTTTGCCTACTGCAATTATTTAAATCAGTGGGCACACAGACAAAACGTCAAGCCCGTGTAGTCTGGTTTCCGATTACTGAGAAATTTGGTATCAAATATTAGGAGGGTGTACTTAGGCGTTACTCCATAAATAGTTGCTCACTCTCCCTCCCTTCTAGTGCGGTCATGTTTCATCTAAATGTTACTTTTATCCTTCCTATCCTCTAAGTGTAAAAGGGTAAGCCCGAAAGGGTAGTAAGACGCGGGGCATAAAATAAAATGTTCTCTTTGCTCTAACCTTTGACCTATAGCTTACTCCACTCGTGGCCCGCAATGGTGAAGTGGTAGAGGACAGGAAGTATGCGCGCGCATGCAGCCAACCAAAATAACATCCAGCAAGGAGAACATTAATTATTATGAAGTTGGCTCAAATCGTGATGGGAGGTCTCGAAGAAAAATTGAAGAAAATATTTATAATTTCATCATCTCATAATAATAAATAAGGATGGTTTTGAGTTCTAAGATATTTAATTCTGTAATATTTTAAGTGGGGTTTGTTTTGAGAGTGGTGATTGCACTTTTTTTTAAATAAATAATTTAATTACATTCAAAATTATATGAACAAAGACTACAAACTTTACAACTAATTTGACTCTTATTTTTTGATTTAATAATGTCAAGTTTGATTTCAGTCCTCGTTGCCGAGTGGCTAGAGAGACAGTACACTTGTTCAATATAAGGTGCTGACTAAATAATTAATGTATAGTAGCATTAGTATTGCCATAGTATTTACTGATATCTTGAAACTCTATCAGATATCCATTCATTCCTCCACAGTATGTCATTTCCACAGCATCCTTCACTATTGTATATAAATATATATATAAGAAAGCTATTAGAAATTAAATCATGATCTTCTGTTTTATTGAAAGTTATTCTTATACCAATACGAGTATAGGCCTCGTTTATTTATTTGTCCTACAATAATCAAGTATTCAAGTTCTTTAAAGTAGATTTAGTATTGTATAAATAACCAGGTAGAGTTTGAATAGAATACATTTTTAATTCAGTTTATTAAAAGCCGTTTTTCTATTTCAATTACATGTAATATTAGTTAACATTCAAGGAGTTAAGATTTCCGGAACTTCTCTTCCCTCAACTTTCACGTTGTAATTTATAGACACCATTATAACCTACACCTCGAAAATAGCATATATTTATTTTTCATTTATTGTATTGAAAATGGGGAACTACCATTTGATTTGAATGTTATTCCATTTGACATTTCGAGGGCCTTTTCTTTTGCTAGGTACTGTACTGCGTGTTGACAATAACTATAAATACTATAAATCTCAGTTTTATAACTATATTTTAAAATAAAATAAATCTATTAGCCATTAAAATTATGAAGAGATATCTCCGGAATTAAGGGGCCAATGCCCTTTTTTCCGAGAATCAATAATTGCTCACGCCCTCCACCCCCCTCTTCAGTATTATACTAGGGCTTGGCTTGAGGAAAATTGAGTAAATACATCAATTTTAAATGCAAATGATTGATTATATTTGACAACCTCTGTAAGTATTAGGGTAAAGGGCTCACCTCAAAACCAGAAGTTCAAGGTTTCAAACCCAGCCAAGGCCAATATAGTTTTACAGATCAACAAAAATCCGAAGTACGATATCCTCCTGAGAAGAAATAAAGCCGTAGGCCCCATGCTAATTGAAGCATGAAAAATATCCCTGGAAGCCATGATTTGAGATAGGCCTATCATTCTGGCAAAATGTATATACACTTTTTCTCTTGCTCGTAGAAATTACACTATTCAGGGCAACTGGAAGCCGTCACTCTTACCTGATACAAGTGCTTTCTCCCAGATGTGGTGGGCGGGTGGCACTAACCATAAGAAGATATGAGTGCACTCACTGCTCTGAGTGGATTAGGGAGCACATCAAACAAACCTTCGGGTGCAAACTTTCCATAAAATTGTAAATGTATCAAATTAAATTATTCTAATTTTATACATACTCCATAGGGGGATCTAACAATCGAGTAATGCCGACCGAGCGGCTGCCACCATTAACGATGAGAGTACCAACATTTTCAGATATAGGGTGTCATGTAGTCAACATAAAGAACACTCTTGCCGTTAATCTCGGTTTTCTAAACCAGTGTTGCTATTATTTATTCAAGTAGCTTCTCATTTGTCCTCACGAGGCTGAATTTGAGCCCATTTCAGAGTCAATGCTTCACAGAAAAATACTGGAAGCGCCGGAGATTGAACCAGGGACATACATATACTCAAAGATTTAAAAGAAACTGCACCAATACTTGAGGTTAATTAGAGCCTGCCTTGTGCCTAATGGATCTGCAATAAAGCACCAACATCACGTCAATATTAGTCGACCTCATTCTCTAGTCACCCCTTTCCATTATTTGAAGTTTGTTTCTTGCCTAAGAAGTTTCCCTTCAGCGCTGGAGCAATTTTCCACTAGGTATGTTGATGACAACTTCAAAACCAATAACCTTATCATTAGCGTACTAGATTATACATTTATTACTCAATTGTATGCATATTTCTGTCCATTCCCTTATATTTTACCAGTCTCATTGAAAGGGTAAATATTAACAGTAGGTATAAGGGGGGTTAACCCCCTCTAGATTTGAAACCATTAATTTAGAAGGAGACGCGTTTTATGAGTTTATAGTAATAATAAGTACAGTACATCAAATAACTGATTTCTTTAGATCATTTCAACATAATTATGTATTTTAAATTATAGATTAATGCTTCATACCTCTAGTTCATAGCCCTTATTATTATTATTAGCACCGCGTCTTACTACCCGTTCGGGTTATACGCACTTACGCTAATGTGTAATGGTAGGGTGATTGTGAGATGAATGGAGGACCTACATTTTAACGTGGAATCCGAACCACGGTGGAGGCCTGGCATTCCCCACATTCACAAAATGTCTTGTCAGAGGTGAAGGAAGGGTTTGGTAATCAGATATAGCCCTTATTCATTCCTAACATAAATATTTAATTTTTAAGTCTCATTATGAAATTTTGTATTCATCTAGATTTAAAACAGACCCATAAGACATGTGTAATATTTAATAATTTTTAAGGGGCTAGTATAAATAAAATGTATCGCTCAGTTTAAGACTGTATGCTATGATAAACCCTATTCAAGTTAAAGTTGTGCATCTTAATGTTATACAATCAAACCAAAAATATTGTATAAATGATATAAAACATGCTCAATATGAATTTAATTTAAATAACATCCATGCATTGCCATTATTACTACAACCCATTGATACAATTACCATAGGGTTTTTTTGGTCTATGGTCACAATTTTAAAAAGTGTACTAGATTAATATAACAAACTTACGTAGTATTATCATTATATCTTATAATTTATTCTATATTGCTATTGTTAGCCCATAGTAAAAACAGAAATTTTAGAGTTTCTTGGATTGATTTAGATACACTCCATGATGGCTATTGTAAATGATAAATATTTTATATTTCTGCTTTAAAAGTTTGGTCATATCTCTTCGTAAGTTGTACCAGCATAACGTCAAAAGAGCTAAATTACAGAAGATACTGGAAATCTGTTAGATATGATAAGAACAATCAATAATTGATCATTAAGGAGGGCAATATTTATAGTAGATGAACAAATCTGTAAATAATACATTTATCAATAAGTGAGTATTATGTTTTATACTATAAAATATAGTCCTCCTAAAGGATTAAAAACTATGATTTATTTTCCATAGAAGTCATTTAAGCGAAAAAAGACTTAAATTATTTAAAATAATATTTTCCAACAACTTTTAAGATAACCTAAATTTCCCCGATATTCGTTTGCTGTCTCGCCCTTATTCTCTCAACAACAATAATTGTCCATAGATAGTAGCTCCATATTCACGAGGTCAGTATTGACGAGCCCAGCTGAAATGTTTTGCCGCCATGTTTATTGCAGGAGTTCAACGTGGCTAAGGAACAGCACACCGTGCAACCTGTGCGTACAGTGGCGTCCCATGCGGTCAACTCTGAGATGATGCGGACGCCACACGATTCATCGCCGGTCCTGACGCATCAATCTCGCTCCTATCCCGGAGGGCAACCCCGGCTTGCCAGGACACCCTCCGTTTCCTCTCAGGGCAGCCTGGACAGTGGCGTAAGTCAACAGGTACAACCCCACAATAAACCTAGTTTAAAAATAAAATTACAAGATTTCTGAAATTCATCATTTCTTTCACTGGCCTTTCTCCCATTTTTAAACTTTTATTTTAAAAACCTTTTCAGAAATAGTCTTTAGTAAATTATTTTGTAGAACAAATGAAAATTGCAACCAACTATGAGTTGATTAATTGTATATTTTATAATGTAGATCAATCATGAGTAAGCAATGAAGCCAAAAATATATCTAGAAAAAGGATTTTTTAGATCAATGCTTTACTTTTGTTTAGGTGTTAGTTAATGTAGTAACGAAAGAGGTAAAGATGGCAACATTTAAAAATGTGTTAAGGCCAAAATTGTTTTATGGATGTGAAGCGTGAGTTTGTTAGGAAAAAACACAAGAGCAAGGTGAATGTGGTTGGAATGAGATATGTAAGAAATGTATGTGGAAAAACCTATATGGACAAAGTCAGTAACGAATGGGTGCTGGAGGAGTACGGTTTGAAAGGGAATCCAATAGGCCAGTGTGAATAGGAATCATGGCATACAACACCTCCTTTCTCACTGAATCAACACTGAAGAATTCAAATATAATATCGAAAATTATGTACAATGAAAAAAGGTTGACTCCTTAATGCATTAATACAAGTTGCATTTTTCTAATGGTAAGGGCTTGAATAGAAAACAGATGACTGAATGTCCCAAGTGAGAACGAAACACTTTAAATTCCTTTCATTACAACATTAATGCAAAATCCAAAGTACATATAACAAAATTATAAACTATGATAATATATAACAAAGTGATTTTATTGATCAAAAGCTATGATAGTAACCGGTCCTGGGTTGACAATTGCAATAGATATCCTCACAACGTCAATGGCATGCCTCATCATGGCCATGGATTTTGAATAATTTGGGAAGTGCGGGAGCCATGTTGTTTCAGACCTTATGCTAGGCACAATGTCCTCTATCAAAGATATCTTAGAATAATTATGTGCAGTCCAAGACATATAGTGTTCCTTTGTATTTGCTGGAGTGTTAGTGATAATCCTCATAACATGAGCATACTATTGTGTTACTTTCAAAACTGAGTCAGACATCACATGTTCAGCAGGTAAAATTAATGAAGGGTTGTAGGTTACCAAGGGAAATTTTTTCAAAACAATAATATGAGAAACACTTGTGTAGGTAGTGCTGAATGCATTAACTTTCTTCCCCGTATTAATCATTTGCGACACTTCCTGATTCCTACCAAGATTATCAATGGTAGGATGTTGGAATAGCAAAATTGCTGTCCCAATAAAAGAGCCACTTGCACTCGTAGCTGTTGGATTATGATCAATGTTATCGACAGAATGTATGGACATCAGTACCAACCAATAGGGGAAGAGGTGTGTCCTTTTGCATCAAATGCAGATGCTTGTCTGAGAGATTTTCCAATTACTTCATTTGGCACAAATAGAACATTGCGACCGTCTATGTGAGCTTCAAATTCTGGTAAATAACCAATGGTTTTTTTTATCAACCTTGTCGAATGGATGGTATTAGCAGATCCATCTATAGTGGTACTCACTGTTTTAACATATTTTTTAAATTATTGACACCAAAAAAAATGGAGCAACATCGCTGTCCTCCAAATGCGAGTCAATAAAGTTGACCAGCTCAGCGAATGCAGATCGCTGTACAGAATCTGTGGTCATTTGTTATTTTTATTTTGGTTGCATACGGTACTCATTATACAGTTTAATAAGGCACATACGATGGTGCACTGCATATACAGCAACAGTATCACCACCACTTAATTTCACTAAAATTTTCCTTTTGCAATGCTGTCGCACAAAATAGCACCTTTTCATGAAGTTCAAATGTAATGTCCTTATGCAGTGACTGCTTGCTACCTCCGGTCTTATTGCAGAAAAAACACACGGATTCTATCTCTGGCTTAGCCATTGTAAAACTGCACCTCATGAATATTTTTTAACCTGCTTAGTGTCCTGTAATGCAGAATTGTTATCTTCAAGTTGGGATGGAGTATGATTTTCGGCACGTTGTATTCAAGAATACATTCCTTGTGGTACTTAGCATGTTGCTGAATAAAATTCTGTAGCAAACCTTTACCTTCATTAAGCAAGTCAATGTTAAGCTTGTTAGGTAGACAGCCTCTCTCATGAAAACGTTCAATGTTATTTGTTAGTGATTTGTAGTTTCCATCTTCACATCTGATTCCAGGACAAATGAAACATTCTGCTTTTTCAGTCTGGCACAAACAACATAACTCCCAATTTGTTTCACTCATCTGGGGGGAGGGCGGGGGCTCATCAAGACTTGTCATCATCTTCAATGGTATTCTCATGTTGCTGTGTTGCTAAGGTTCTATTTTTAACCTAAAAATAACTAAAAAAAGGGGGGGGGGAACAACTAACACTTGGATTATGGAAATAAAATTATGATAGGCTGCAAATAAAAGTTTAATACATGATAATCCTGCAATAAGAATTTATAAAACACAAAGAAAAGTTTAAATATATCTCTTATAAAGTAGTATGGCGTTGTACACTAATTCTGATAGTGTATTCAAGTTCCTCGGGGTCGATTTAGTGGGAAATAATGTGTAACATGCAATGGTTTATTCTTATTTAGTATGTCTTTTTTCAAGCATAGGGGCCATATTTAAAAATTGCCGCCAATGTTGAACCGGGTGAGAGCTGGGGTGGCACCAGTCCTTAAAATCAACGTATGGGTATGTAGCACATGTGGAAGAAAAATTGTGCTTTTATACCAAAATTCACAATTAATTTACACTCCCACCCCCCGGAATAATAAGGAAGTGCGGAGAAAGTTAGTGAGGATATATTAAGTATGGAATTGTTTTTTTTAAGCTATTTGAACAGTTTCTTAACTACTCCGTAAGAAAATGGTATGATTAGGTATATATATATATATATATATATATATATATATATATAT
>CABEEJ010004182.1:37226-48440 GCA_901482245.1 Timema douglasi
TTTTTTTTTTTTGAAGGTGTCCACAACTGTAATTATTGTTCTTCAGGAGAGCTTGATTCAGTATCAAACTATCGTGGTTTTAGGTATGAATGTTCATAGATAGGTTGTCCCGGGAAATTATGTTGACATTGTTTTGACTCAACCGTTTACAGCGTCACGTGGCATGGTACACTGTATAGTCAAACTGTACAACACGCCAAACAAAACACAAGCGTAAAAAAAGTGAAATAAGGTAAGCAGCTTGTAAACCTATTTAGTTATACAATTTTTATAAGTACAAATTATTTTCAAATTTTTCGGATCCCGTTCATTGTTTTCCCCCTCGACTTGGCTTGTATAAAATAACCAAGATTCAAACGGTAATAAAGCATCTCACATACACACAAACACACAGACTTAAGGGCAGAATTTTTTTCTTCCATTACTATCATCCATGGGAAGTTTTATGTTTCAGGAAACTAGTAATGATGTGTAGGAATAAATCAAGCAAGTTGGCGTTACTAATTTTCTTAAATGATCCTATGCGCCAGACTATCAATTCCTTTATCTACGTCCAGCAAATATATAGTTTTAATAATATGTTTTTGTTTGATAAGCGTATAGTAGCGTCTTCTATTTATTTTTTTGCACAACGTCTTACTACCCGTTTGTGTTACACAAACATGTAATAATCACTCTAATATGTTGGGCAGGAGGAAGGTTGAATTTAGAGGAAAACGATTTAGGAAAACCACACTCAGTACACTCAACAAGGATTCAAACCCCGATCTCTCCATCGTTGGCCTCCAGTCTATCGCGAAAGTGACAACCAAAATGGGTACTTTTATTAAAGTTACTGTTGTATAAGTGGCTGAGTGCTAACTCCCAAATCCAAGTTGAAGTTTTGGGAATGTATAATCTATCGCTAATTTGTATTCGTCATGTTAAGGTTGTGAATATCTAGCTCAGGGTGGAAGGGGAGAAGAGACTAATGAGATTTCTATTTTGAGGTAATAGGGAGTATTTTCCTAGTTTAGGGAGTGTGATGACCTTGGCCAGTTTTCATTAATCCTGAAAGTAACAGGGAGCTTAGTATTGTTTGTCGTTTGCAGTAGCAGTAAGACTCTCTGTGGCATGTGTTGAATGATTTCATTTGTCGTGTCCTGGTATGTTTATTTAGTTGTTTTACTACTGGAGTATTGGTATTAGGGGCTCTTCTCCCCCTGGCCAAAACTCCTATCAAAGTCATCCTCTCACAGCCAACCTTGGCTATCTGCCCTCCCTGTCAAGAACTCGTCTTTAACCGTTCCCTCTCCCCTCTCCAATCTACTCACACTCATCTTGCTAACACCTTCCTTCCTCTATCCTTTCTACGTTTAATGCCTTCTACTTTATATGTGGAAGCCACAACGTTATAAGATTGCCTTTATCTGCTTAAGGAGATAACTGGAGATGGCATTTGAGATTTGTCATCGAGTCTGTTGAAGCCTTTCCAAGGATCAACTGTGGCTATCCAATCACACAGCGTTTTTTTACCTAGTTTCCCTCTAGAATACCCCCCAAGGAGGAAGGATTTCACGGTTGCACTCTGGAACACTAACGAAGTCATGGTGCACAAAACTGGCTGGACATTTTCTTGAGTAAGCAAAATGTTGTTGGGATAGAACCATTTATGCCCCTCCAAAAGGTTATCAGTGGCAGAGTAGATAAAACAGACGGGAAGGGTATATAGGAGGGAGACAGCCGTATTGTTCCGGGAAGGGTCCCAACCATCACGCCCTTTCACTACATCCCCTTTAATACAGGTGAAACATCAACTATCCAACTGGCGAGTGACATCAGACCAATGTATGCCTGGTTTCTGATCCCCTCTCACACACAGACGTCATCAGTTGGAGACAACCATGGAGATTTATATAGATGTGATTTATTATACGTGGTACCATTCTCATTTTAATAGGTATTGACTGCAACCCAAAGCTTCTCTCAGGGGGGTACTATCATTATATATAGATGATCATCCAAACTTTTTACCAGTAATTATTAATATTGCCATTTTTTTTTAAATCTGAATAAAGAACATTTACCAGTGTGAATTATATGTTTTAAAAAAAGAAAGAACAACTTAAAAAAAAGTCAACAAATTATGCTTTAAAAACAAAATTTCAGTGGGAAGAAATTACAAAATTTTGGATTAAAATATTTATGGAATAACCTGAAATAGGGAGTCAAACTTTAAAGTGGAACTTTTTGTACAATTAAATGTGAAATGTATTTTTTCTTCGAATATTTGTTTAAGTACTAATTTTCAAACGCTTGTAAAATTTAACTGTTGCAATTTAATAATATCAATGTAAGTAATAAAGGGCTTGAGGGCTCCAGCATATATTTCTTCTGGTAAAAGGGCTCCTTCAGCTTAAAATATTTGGGAACCCCTGGTAGATTTTTCCGACAGTTGTAAAGTTACTAGAAATAACAACGAATGGATCTGTCCGTTTCGGTGATATGTCTTCTTTCTTTTATGAAGGAATCTAAACTGACTATATTGTAAACTGAGAAAATTATATTGGGGAAGTGCATGAATACAGAACAACTTTATGTGAAATTTGAACAGTAAAATAAAGGCCCAAATACGCGTGACCCAACTATAGCACATGATGTCTCGACCTATAATCACCTGATGAAACATACCTCAGACCTTCGTACAAAAGTTCCAACAAGAGCTCAGAGATATCACAGTTTTCAAACTGATCCAATTTACTGGCAAAGTAGGTGAGAGTTTCCTGTTTGTTGTGAACCCCACCCGCAATGGCATCCATGTCGCTCATCTGGAGGTACTTGGAGACACATACACAAGGACAAAGACAAGGAGGATCTGGAAGGAAAGGGGCGATGTGGAGAGGGAAGGAATCGGAACGCTTCTTGAAGATGCTGTACTGAACTGAAGGGTCAGATCTTGTTTTTAGTGGGGTTACGTCGGTGCTGAAAGCTCGAGGTAGTGCGGGCATTGATAGGTACCTTTTAGGATTTGAATTAATAACATCCGCCATTTCTGTACTTTGTTTCGCTCTTATTTTATTTTCATTTGTGCTTATATAAGTTTGTATTGAGTTAAAAACTCATTAGGCTTTCAAAACTATTTTACCTCCAAATGGTTTACTATTTAATGTCAATTCTCATTTTATTGTCTTGTTTAACCTCAATTTATCTTAATAGTTTATATTCTGGTATTGTTTTACTAATAAAAACACTATAATATTATTTGTAATAATAATGTTGGTTTCTCTCTGGTAGAAATTTCTTGTTCTTTGCCCAATTATCTATTGCGGTTATCTTTAGTTTATGTGTTTATTGTTGCTAGATAAAACCCATAGATAAGGGATATATGATAAAACCTACTCTACGGGCTATATTGATTGATTTATTTCAATTTATTTGACAAAGTTTAACTTTATAAACAATAGCATGGACAAACTCTTAAAACCTAAACGACACAATATTAATCCTGAATCTTTTACGGCCTAACAATAATTGGTACCAAACTTTTCTGAGCTTCGTACTAGCTCGTGAAGTATGTGAACAAGGAAAACTACTAATTATAATCAATTATGTGTCACCATTGATTTATGAGTATCAAGTGAATGCGGTACGTTTACCGATGATATGTATTTCAGTCCTTCAGAGGAGATGATTTAATCAATTTTCCTTTTAAAAAAACGTGATTACGTTGCGTGGACCGAATGGTATTAGTTTGAATTGATAAAGTCAGCCGAAAGCTTCAAACGCAGTGTACGGTCTCTCTTCTTCACATTTAGGAACTTGGTGATAGGAATTGCGCAAGTTGATCGAGAGCTGCATACGTCATAGCTGGCTACTTATTTCATTGTGCTATCGATTCTTGGTAACGGGTAAGCGTCAAGTTCAGTGTAATGATTTACTGTATGTGAATAGTTGACCACCATCCTGCGCTTGTGATTCTCTGTCTTGGTAACCCAGACCTTGCTCGAGTCTAGCATAAGGCAGAGACTCCACGAACATCCTAACTTCACTCTATATTACGCTTCCTCTCAATCAAGGTATCTAGAGTTGTATGGAGCAGTGTCATCAATATCGCATTCCAATGGCCGTCAATGTCGTTCAAAATATAATTACGCCACTGTGTAAACATGTTCCCATCAATGCTGTTTAGTATGATGACCCTGCCGATAGTGATTCATAAGAAGAAATAGTTGCTGCCGGCGAAATGCTATTTCTGTGACCACAATTACCATAAGAGGTACCGTCTGTCCAGCTCAAGGTCATCTGTAGAAATTTCTCTAAGACCATAAATTATTCCAAAGTTTGAAAGAGTAAACAACCTAAATTACAGTAAGGTAATACTGTTGTTTCAGGATGCGTTTTGATATTCTAGCTTGTTTGGCAAGACCTATTGTACCAATGCACCTATTCGCTTAAATGGTTCAACGTCACAGTCTTTAATTGAAATGGGGAGATTTATCAGCGTTATATCTAAAAGATAGTTAGAAGGTTAAACATTCCCGATAATTCTAGTATAGGGTTAAAGGTTACGATGGCTTCCAAGTCATTAAGTTCCTCTGCTATGTAATTCTGTATAATATATCTTTCATTCAAGGAGCAAAACTATCCTAAAGTTACTTTAAACGTTCAACAATATCTCTGATGGAGCATTATTCTCAGTCACAATGTATTAGGCCTTGATCCATCTATTGAAACAAAATTTGGTTGTTCTGAAGACCCTCTGAGCTTGTGCAGTCTATCTGTTGCTAAAGTAGGACCAGTACGATTATTCCTGAATCTCCCTCCTAATTACAAATACATTTCTATAAAATATAGGTGACATTCTGAGCCTGGTTCCAAATTTATTGAAATATAAAAATATAGACTTTTAAAAGAATATATCCTTGAAGAGAGTTATTCGACTTGGGGGGCTAAGGTCTGGGTTACCAAGACAGAGAATCACAAGCGCAGGATGGTGGTCAACTATTCACATACAGTAAATCATTACACTGAACTTGACGCTTACCCGTTACCAAGAATCGATAGCACAATGAACTAAGTAGCCAGCTATGAAGTATGCAGCTCCATTAACTTGCACAATTCCTATCACCAGGTTCCTATATGTGAAGAAGAGAGACCGTACACTGCGTTTGAAGCTTGCGGCTGACTTTATCAATTCAAACTAATACCATTCGGTCCACGAAACGTAATCGCGTTTTTTTAAAAGGAAAATTGATTAAATCATCTCCTCTGAAGGACTGAAAGACATTTTCGCCTATTTAGATGACATCACGATCTATGTCAGAAATTAAAATAAGCACGACGACTATCTCAATAATTTTTTAAAAGTTCTACGTCATTGGGAACAAAACTATAAGAATTGATCCCTAAGGATTAAGAACAGCTCATGAACTTAAGGTTTCCACGACACAACCTCTCTTCAGAGGGTTATGAGTATAGTCTCACATTTTTCCACTTTAATTCCAATATTTTCAAAGAAAATTTCAGTTTTTTTAAAAAAAATCCTTTCAATGACGTTGCTGTACAAACTTTTGAAGACACTTTTTTCACAGTATTAGCTTATTTCTCAGATTACGCCATAGAGCCGGTGACTTTTATCACAGCACAGCCAACCAGTCTCATTCTTCTCTCATACTCTCAAAAGATTGGAACTGGGACACTAATCTATAGAGAAAAAGGCCTAAGCTATTATTGAAGGGGCTATTAAATTAAGACATCATTTGTTGGGGAGGTACTTCCACCTCATCACAGATCAAAAATTAGTTTCTTTCATGTTCGAAAATCAGCATATTATAGGGAAAGTAAATAATAATAATATCATGTGCCGGTGGTTGGAGTCGATTTGGTTTGATTACAAAATTGTCTACAGGCCCAGTAAAAACAACGAAGATGCCGATGCGTTTTCACGAATGTATTCAGCAAGCAACCCTTCGAATGCAAAAACTTGAAGAACTTCGTGAGTTGCTGTGCCAACCAGGAGTCACTTCCTTATATTTCGGGTAAAAACTAAGAATCTGCCTTATTTCGTTGAAGATTTCAGTAGGACTACAAAAACTTGCGAAGTCTGTGCTAAGCTAAAGCCAAGATTTCTAAAGCATGAAGGGATCTTAATTGAACATAGACTTTAAGGGACTCTTAACCACGAGATCTAGAAATCGCTACTTACCCATACTAGTGGATAAGTATTCATGCTATCCATTTGCGTTTCCCTGTCCAGACATCACTTCTAACATTGTTATATCAAGGAAAGAAAAGTTTGTTTTCACTACTCGGCGTTCCATCCTACGTTAATTCTGACAGGTGCTCTTTTTTATGCCTAGTTGAGAAACTAGTACTTAAATTAATTAGTGGTAGATGCTAGCAGAACAAAACCCTACAATCCACGAGGGAATGGTCAGGCAGAGAAGTATATAGGTATAGTGTGGAAGACAATTAAAGACCCTAGACTTAAAGAAATACATCAGTGGGAAGAAGTAATGGATGAAGCTCTTCATGCGATACTTTCGCTTCTTTGTACTACGACAAACGCAACACTGCTTGAAAGAATGTTCAAGCACTCATGAACATCTAGCTACGTTTCATTGGTTCCAACGTGCCTGATGGCTCCAGGACCTGTGATGATGCGAAGACATGTGAAGCACTCTAAGTATAATCCTTTAATTGAAGAAGCTATCTTGATTGAGGCAGAGAGAAAAAATGTTAGGAAAACATAAAATATCAAAGATGAAGAGGGCCCCACAATTTCAGTTCCGGAAATGAAAAAACCAAATATGGGCTGTATATTTTAGAGAAGTGCTTAACATGAATAGCAAGGAAATTGTGAAAAACTCTGACCAGATCGAAAATAAAGAAGGGAAGATTTGATAGAAAATGCTCAATATATAATTATAACGAATGAACTTGAGAAAGCACTGGGCAAGATTAAAGATGGGAAATCTCCCGGCTTTGATGGGGTCACGGTAGAACTTTTGAAGGAGGATGTAGCTGGTTTAAAACAGGAAGTTTTATCACGTATGAATGAGATATGTATGACTGGGGTCAAACTGGGAGAGAGGTACAAAACAGTTATCATCCAAATATTTAAGTGTAAGGGAGATAATGTTGATTCCAATAATTCTGTAGGAATATCTCTTATTTGACACATTGCGAAAGTTTATGAGAGAATAGTAGAAAAAATAACAATAGAGTTGATAGAGCCTAAGTTGAGAGAAGAACAATATGATTTTATAAAAAAAAATAGAGGTACAACTGATTTAGTATTTGCTTTGAGATTGGTCTTGGAAAAGTCATGTATATTTGCACGGTAGGTTCATGTTGTTATAGATATAAAGAAAGCTTTTATTCCTTTCCGAGAAATAATTTGTGGATTTGGTTGTAGAAATATGGTATTGGAGGAAGATTAGGAAGGGAAATGGAAGGTATTTATAATTTATGCATATGTAATGTGACAATAGAGCATGAAAATGAAATATGATTTGAGGTGACAACAGGAGTGAAGCAGATACGTGTACTGTCCTTGTTATTCTTCATTATGTAGCAATTAGATCATATGTTGAACAGGTCACAGGGGTTAAAAGAGATCTGTTTGTGTATGCTGACTATATTGCTTTTTGGAGGGGTAACGGGGAGTATCAGTAAGAAAGGTTGATGTGCTGGTAGAGGTGTCTAGTGCAAGCAGGGTTGAAGATGAATGTTGATGAAACAGAGATTTTAAGTATCGGCAGAGACTAAAATCAAGAGCTTGTTGTAAACATCGATGAGATTACCCATAGGAAATTAAACTAAAGCAAAGTATCCAGGTAGTATTTTTATAAACTAAAGTGGAAATAGACCAGATATAACGGAGAGAATAGTGAAGTATAGTCAAAATGTTAAAATTTTATATCCAATTCTAAAAGACAAATCTGAACCCAGGGAAGCTAAGATTATTATTTGGTATAGTATCTTAATACCAATATTGACTTATGTAGTCGAAACAAGGTTAATGAGAACGATAGATAGGATCAGGATCCAGGAAGTGTAAATGGAGATTCTGAGATCGATAATGAATGTGACACGGTTGGAAAGAATCGTAAATGATCAAATTAGGGAGGAAGTTGGTACCCCAATTGTGTTGAGGATCAAGGAGGAGATGGTACTGGATACATGAGGGAACTATATCGGTTGATAGACGTAGTAAGAGGTGGAAAAATTATGTGGAAGAAATTTTGATGAAAAATAACATATTTTAATCCAAACATGAGCTGAGAGGAAATGAAACATTTCGGGATCGTTTCGAGGGTAAGAGGAGGATGCGTCAAATGACAGGTTGGTGCCTACCTGGGACCAAAAGTAAGAAGTAAGATTTTATCTTAATACTGTGTATACTTCACATGCTTACTAATTTATCCTACAGCTGGCAAATACTGAAATGACGTCACGAAGCCCTTCAATTGTTACGTCAATAAAGGAAAGGTTTTGTGGATCGCATAGCAAAATTTTTATTTTAGTCCTAGAACTAGTTTACTTATTACAGATTTTTATAAAAAATTTTAATGATTATGTTTGAAATGGATATCTATGGTGTGTTTTATCTGGAAAATAACACTAAATCATACTATTAAAAAAATAGTTATCGGTAGTTAACTGAATAAAGATTTTTGAAAAATTAAAATATTTTGATAAACCTATAACGATTTTGATGGATATCTGGGGAGTGTTTTACATTATATATAATACTGTGTAAGTTTATTTTTCTTACAGAAAAAAAAAATGTAAGTATAGTTTACTTATAGTTAATTCTTGGAGGTTTTAATTTTTTTTTTTTTAATAGCTTTAACAAATGTGTTCAAAATTCATACCTGAAAAGTGTTTCTCTACGATTATCAATATTATATGTATGTTTTTCTGAGGTAAACTTAATAGGAAGTATTAACTAATAAAAGATTTTTGAGAATTTTGGTACGAATTATATTTGATAAAGTTATTATTATTATTATTATTATTATTATTATTATTATTACTAGCGCATCTTACTACCCATGCGGGTTGTACGCACTTACGCTAATGTGTAATGATGGGTAGATTGTAAGATGAAATTACCCGCCTCAGTGGCGTAGTTGGCTAACGCGCTAGTCGTGTTGAGCTGCTTGCCTGCTGAGGACGGGGAGATCGAGGTTCGAATCTCAGTCGGGTGAAATGGGGGTGGTTTTTCCTAAATGGTTTTCCACTCTCCCTCCACGCAAATGCAGGTTCACTTCCTCTAATTCAACCTTCCCAATTCCCAATCCATTAGCTTAATTAGTACTTTAAGCGTATAACCCGAACGGGTAGTAAGACGCGGTGCTAAATAATAAAAAAATAAAGATGAAATGGAGGACCAACAGTTGGAATCCGAACCACGTTGTAGTTCTGGCATTCCAAACATTCACAAGCTGGGATTAATACACGTCTTGTCAGAGGTGGAGGGTTTGGCAGTCAGAAAAATCTGTGCTAGGACCGAGGATTGAATCCCGGACCCCAGCACAGAAGTCTGACACCTTACCTCTAGACCGCCAGGTCACCTGATATATTTGATAAAGTATGTATGATTGTGTCATACCATTTATTTAAAGTAGGTGTACTGTTAAGTGCCATTCCCAGAAATAGGACTATTGGCTATGTCTAACTTAAAATAAACTATCCAAGGAAACAGGTCAATAAGTGTGAACATTGTTAGTACGTACCGACGATCAGTCTGTTGGTCTTGGTTACATTTCAGCCACCAGAAGAACTTCAAGAAGTGCTGTTATCACTTAGCTATCTACCTTCGGCTGAGAGACTAACTGTGGTGTTACTGAAGGCGAGGAATCTTTTCCTTCCACAAGACAAGGAAAATATTGGTAAGACATCTTCGTTCTCTTACTTAACGATATTACTAGTAGCCGGTATATTATGACAATAAGTCAAGATAAAATTTCCAATATTAATCTATTTTATCTTAACTAAGCATGCTTTCTAGCTAGAGCAAAAATGTAAAATGCATATTTTGGCTGTTTAACCGTGCCAACTACCTACCTAGCTATGAAATTGGTCAGCATGTCAACAGATCGCTTCTGCACGGTATCAAAGCGGAAGAATATGAATCTCTCCCCCCCCCCCCCCCCCCCNCCACACCCCCCACGCGCCTCTCCTTTTTAACCCAACCTTTTCCACCACAGCAAGGAACACTACTGCTGACTAGCTTATAGATTTAATTTTGTGGAAAGCTAAGATTTAATAAACTAAAATATTTAAAATTTCTATTTTGCAGAGTTAATTTCTAAATTATACATGTTTTCTCGTCTTATTTTTGTTTTTCGTATATTTTTCAATAAGGCTGTTGGTCAATTAAATAAGAACTTTACCGCCTTTTCATTCTCATATTATATTTATTCAATTTTTTTAGCACCACGTCTTAGTCTCCATTTGGGTTATCCATCTATGTACTAATTTCACTAATGAGTTAGTGATTATGAAGAGTTAATTTAGAGGAAGTGCACTCGCATTTTCATGGAGGGAGAGTGGAAACATATTTATGAAAAACCACCTTAAGTGCACTTACCATGAGCTCCCTGTCTTCTACAGTCTAGTCTATTGCTAGAGTAGTACCTTAGACCATGAGGCCACCGAAGTGGGTATATTTACTACTTGAGCCGGGCAATTGCCTTGCCCGAGATTTTGGTAGTAATAGAAATTCATCTAACTTAGAATGATAAATTACAAAAGTATTTGTTTCCAGTTTTAATTTGATAACATTTAATTATGACTGTTGTGCGAGAAAGATATAGTGGAGTAGTGTGAAAGTTGGTGAAAAGACGTGACGGAACATTTTTCTTTTTTTTATATGGTAGTTACGATTGTGGTTGATTTATTGAACTTATACTCTCATTTTATCTTGTGCCAACTGCTGCTTCCCAATTAACACGAAAGTTTTCGGGACTCTGGATGATAAATTAAGAACTAAATTAAAGGCGGGAACTCATAATTATTATAAACTATCTTTAAACTATGTTTGGTTTGAGTATTTATGTACTATGTCTTATTGTATTTGTGGGTTTGTTATTTTTATTATATTCTAAATAATGATTAAATATGTTGTTAAATAGAAAACCATGGCTTGAGATCGGTTTCCCTACTAACAAGTTTTTTTTCCATGGCTTCCCTCGCATTAAAGTCAGGGAGTTTCCCCCCCCCCCC
>CABEEJ010004182.1:48449-68453 GCA_901482245.1 Timema douglasi
GGGGTTTCCCCCCCCCCCCCCCAGCTAATCATTATTACTACCAAAAATACAAATAATTCAATCAATTGCAGTCCTTATTATCAAACTTGCTCCCTTAAGTGGAGGCATTGTTGCAATGAACACCAAAATAAATAGTTTAAATTTACTAAATAAACCTAATTTACACGCATAACCACAAAATAACTGAAAATAACCTAAAACTAAGGCGCAAATGCAAGCACGCTAGCAGTAGCACCCTTACGTGGAGGTATTATTGCAATCAACACAAAAAGAAATAATTTAAATGTACTATTTAAGAAACAAAACTAAATAAACTTAATTTACATTCAAAAATATAAAATAACTAAAAAAAGCTCCTAGACTTACATTTAAGATACAAGATTAATGTAAGCACTCGTCCTGCGATACATTGTTTTACTAGAAAACATGTCAGCGTATGAGGGTTGAACGATTTACTGCAAGCTGATCTGTTAGATTTGACACCGTACCCTTGATCAAATAAGTATTACAAGTATCTTATAAGCATCATCAATGTGTATTCCAGACGTGTTTGGACTGTACACGCTAAGGCTAAGATGGGGATGAACCTCATCGCGGTTATAATGCACGTCCTTTGTCGGGATCACGATGAACTTAACATTCCGTTGACTTACACTTAGAGTATAGTAACATATCATAACGTAAAGATTCTCCTCGTGTTTTTAAAATGGAAGCCATCACGATGAACTTAACATTCCACTTACCTAGAGTGACGTATAGTAACTTGACGTACAAAGATCTCCAGGGAAATATTTGTACGTCAAGTTACCATAAGTAAAGGGTATCACGTGACCTAGCCAGCCAATCATTATACAAGTGGCTTATACAGGGCTATTTAGTAATTCATTTGTTGGTTGTATTACCTAGGTCTACTCCTTAGATTCTGTTCTTATGATCGGACATTGAAACAAAATAGTTAAAGTAAAATAGGAAAGCTAGATTTATCAAAAAGTTTAATGATAAATAATTATGGTATGATATAAAATAGTAAACATTCACAGATAATCACTTTACAAATAGTACAGATCACAGCTCATACTCGAGAACACAGATGTTTGGCTCGAATTGTTACGTTAAGTTACGTGAATCTTGATCACACATCTGTTTTCTTAAGTTAAGTGAACTTTAAATGAAAGCTACGTTAAGTTAAAGTTAAGTTGATCGTGATCCTGGCATCAGACAGGTGACCGCAAATTAAACAGTTTACCACCCGCACGTCATCTACAAGCGGATGATTGGAGAGAATCATACAACATCGATTTTAGAGCGTTCATGGGTAGGTAGAGAATAAATCAACTTTCTACGTACAGCAACGTCAAGGATCGCGTCGTGGAACGACTCAATCGGATTCCCAAGAAAATTATATGATCGATTCTTGACTCTACGATTAAGATGAGGCCTATAGACGTTAAAGACGGTAGACTTTTACGCACCATCTTAGCTCATACCAAAACGATCGAGCCTACACCGAACAAGCTTAAAGTCAATGATATTGTTCGTATCAGTAAACATTCGCAAAGGGTTGTACCAAAAAATGATCAGTGGAACGGGTTTAAGATATTTAAGGTCGTCGATATGAATCCTAGATTTTCCCTACTTGAAGACCTTTCACGGGAATATTCTACGATAGGGGGCTTTGTAAAACATTGCATTCGGACGTGTATCTCGTGGAGACCATCCGACGAGTCAGAAATTACGTCAAATTGTTAGGGTTCAACTATACGCACAATTTGTGGATCAACGCAGCAAACATCGTGTAGGGAGGGGAGAATGACTCTTGTCCGATTGGTTTCCTCTCTCTCTTCTTCTCCGAGCGTCATAGGCCTGGCATTAGTGTCCGGTCGAACAGTCGGCTTCGGCCACCTTTGGCCATAAATTGCACCTTCGGCAAAATAATCGGCTTCGACCAAAATTTGACCTAAGGTCTCGCCGAAGCTGAAGTTTCATTTAACTTACTTTACCTGATGTACGCTCGTAGATATGGTGCGGGATCGGTACCTTGACAAGCGACAACTGACAAGTCACTGTTGGATTATGGCTCCCGGTCGGTAGACTAGTCAGTAGGTGCGACACATGGTCCGTGTTTATTGTAGTCTGGTGTTACTATCAGATTTATTAAGAACTTTCCCCTCAAACCATGGCTAATGTAATTAATTATTATATACATAAAATATAACTGATTAATTTTGTATACGAGACTGGATGGCAATCAAAATAATTTAGTCACTTTTTCAAAGCCAAATATTAAGAGGAAGAAGTGATTGATATATTTGTCATAATTTTATTATGTATTTATATTATTTTGTATCACAAGTTAAGAAGTGTATTCTTCTTTATTTTATAACAATAAAAAAGTGACTTGTTATTTAAATAAACACTAGGCCTATCTTAAATTTTAAATGCAACAGAAATTGCATTAAGCTTAAAAATAGGGATTTTTCGGCTGAAGGTGAAAAATAAAACGAAATTTGGCTTCGGCTTCGGCCAAAAAAATAACCTTCGGTCGGACAGACACTACTTGGCATGTAGGAGCCCAGCCATGGATGGCTGTCCAAGACCTTCATCATCTTCGGCTTTAAGAACGACTACAGTAGCCCCATGGCTTCTTTGGTGCTGACTGACAGTTCACAGCTGACAATCAACATTTAGGTATATTTAGGTATATACCTAAATGTTGACTGTCAGAAGTGACAGCTGCTAAACACATGTTTTTGCAGATCATATGGTTCGGCGTAGGAGGTACATAATTTGGTCTGGTAACTTTTCAAAGCCGTCAGCTGTGAGCTGTCACTCAACACCAAAGAAGCCATGTGACTACTATACAGACTCTAGAACCTTCCCAGATATTCCAAGGGCACACACGACCAGGAGGCTTTGTGTGAAGCTTTGAACTAAGTCTAGCAGGAAGGACGCAATCGGGTTAAGAGTTTGTTGGAGATCGAGAAGGGCCGTACCTATAACGTGTATCGTTTAGAAGGAGAAGGGGAGTGAGGCTGAATAACCCAACCCCATTGTGCTCGGTAATTTTAGGAGAGTTCGACTACCCAGTAAGAACTTCGGCAGGGAAGCTATTCGCCGTTTTAACGCCTCCCAACGGGGTCTAACGTATTGCCTACGAACTTTTCAAGTGGTAGTGTTTTATCAACGTGCCTTCCAAATACTTTCAGAAGGATGTGGTCGTATGAGAGAAAACATACCTATATAGTTCTCAAATAATATATTCTGTACGTTGAGGAGACTCCATCTTATTTGTATGTGTTTTTTGTATGGTTACCATTGTATGTAAAAATTCTGTAAATTTAAAGAATCTGCATTATTTATTTAACTTTAGCCTATTGTTGTTCTATATGCATGCACTATTTACCCTTAACCCGTTATTGATTTTAAAAATAATAGGATGTATGGTCTCAGTGGAGGAAAGAAAAACTATGGAGACAGAAGATGCATACGGGTGCCTCGGATGGGAAGGCTTGGAAGGAGAGAGGATGATCCGAGAGGAGGGGTATGACCTAGAATGTGAGACGGGGATCTGAGAGAGCTGTCTGGGTCTAGGGCAGGGGAAGGGGAGGGAGTTGGAGGGGGTAGGCTGGCCTGGGGAAGGAGCAATCTGATTCTTCGGACGGACCGCACACAGTGGTGGAATCTCTGAAGGAAAGCGAGATGCCCGCGGAGCTGTCCTGAAAGTGAGGCTGTGTACAAGAGGTTGCAGTAAATATGCAAACGAGTGTCATGGTTCTTGTCCTTGGGGAAGTTCTCCATTTAAAAGTGGAGGGGGAGTTCCTTTGTGTGCCCTGGCTGTGAATATACTATCTTACTCAAGTTCCCTCTTTTGTATGCGCGCAACCTGCTGCGACATATATGTTTACTACTTACTCCCAGTTTTGTCGGCTTCGCTTGCTGATGAGATAGCGTGAGATAGCTTACTCTGTTACCAGGAAAATAAGAAGTTACAACAGAAAAAGCCTTGTCTCGATCCGATTAGTTATTTTTGAGTTTACTAGCACTCAACAGACAGACAAACATTTTAAAATTAATTATATTTTGGTCTTCTTATCGCTTATACTGTCCAGAAAAAATAGAAACTCCGCAAAAAATTCGAATGTACAGATAGACCTTGGTGTTTTACTGTAGCCAATGTATAGATCTGATTATCTGCATTATTTATTATGTTGGTGTGAAATAGTCCCACACATGTACCAGCCTCTTAACCCAATTAGTTAGATGGCAGCTTTAACCTCTTCCAGAAATCCCTTCGAGCAAGGTATATTAATGTCACTCACAATTTAAAATAAGCACATTTTCAAAAGTGCACCCATGGTATATAATAACAATATGATTTTGAAATAATCCCATCCTTCTCTCCCTAACCCTACTCTATAGAATCATATGACTCGTTATCACGTTTAAGATTTTCAGAGTACTACGCAGAGTGAGGAGGATTGTGATTAGGGGTTGTGTAAGTGGAAGTAGATAAAATAGCCTACAGCTTTTGTATTCTTTAAGTTGAAAGATTACACCCAGACACAGGAATTGAACCTGGGACCTTTAACTTAGTGCACCAATGTTCCTTCCACTGAGCGCATGTGTCGATTCTTGGTTAACTTAGTGGTTAGGGCATTGGTGTGCTAAGCCAAAGGTCCTGGGTTTGAATCCCGTGATTGGGTGTCTTTTTCAATTCAAATAATATGACATCTATAAGTGGCTATAACAGTACCTAATAATTATTTTAATAGCTTGGCTTAATCTATCACTACAGCTTTTGGCTATGGTCCAATAATATTGACAAATAAACTTTTTGATTTTTGAATTGGAAGTGTACTACACATATTGATTGGGAAACACATTTAAACTTTGCTATGGCTGATTCCACAGTCTGTTTGATGGAACAACATGGAACCAATGTATTTAGGGCCTTCATATTTGGTCAAGTTTGTAGTATAAGAAAAAAATAATAATTTGTTTTCTTGTAGATCCATTTGTGAAAGTGTACCTCTTGATAGGAGGAAAGAGAGTCAAGAAGAAGAAAACTGCTTCTAGGAAGGGAAACTGTAATCCTGTTTGGAACGAGGCGCTAACGTTCAATGTTCCTTCGAACAATCTGGCTAACACTGCGGTTGAGGTAAACCCAAATTATATTTCATAGAAATTCATCTTCTTATAAAGTCCTTCGCATTCTGTATTGTACTGTGTATAATGTATTTATACAAACGATCACGTATGTTGGCCAAATTAACGTGAGCTAATTAGAATAGTTATCTGGTAGTAAATTAAAGACTGCATGATTCTGTTTGAAGATTATGTAAATCTGTGCATGTGGTAATTTGTTGTAAAATTATGTTTAGTCTGGACATGATATTGCATATGTGAAGATACTTATTCATTGCTTATGATCTTGTCAAGGATAAAAGATAATCTAATATTAAATAACAGGAAAGAGCATTAAGCGTAGTAGTAACTAAACAGAAAAAGTAGTAATGAACAGCAAACTATAGAGTATTGAAAATGCCCTATCATGAGTGAAGTAATTGTTTATTTACTGCTTTATCGTGAGTATTGATTCGCTCCCCCTTTCACATAACTTTTCCAGGTGTGTGTAATGGACCAAGGGAACGACCTGATTGGTAACAACCCTCTCCTGGGTTGCTGCGTGATAGGTCCTCAGGAAGAAGGTCCTGAGAGAGACCACTGGTGCGACATGACTCAGAGCCCCCGCAAGGCTGTTGCCATGTGGCACACGTTGCGGTAAGAACTCCTCACTAAGAGAGCATGCGTGGCCGCAGCATGTCGAGGATCGAGATGTTAAATCACATCTATCGTCAGTTTACTTTAAGGGCGAGTATTAGATGAAAAGCATGGGGGTAAGACAGATCAATCCCTCTTCCTTATACAACTTCAATATTGCTTGCAGCATCCTCTCCCTGTAATCATAAAATCATGTCTTATAGTAAACAAAAAATTAAATATTTATACTGAGGAAGGGGTTTGCATGCACTACTTACAATTTTGTGGTTTGGTCTATTTTACATTTCATGATGAATAAGTTCATCATCAAAATATATAAGCATAATATTAAAAATTAACCATATAACGTTTTGTGAGGCAAATAAAATCAAGCTTCAACATTAGTTATACTAAGAGCAGCTGTATTAAAATTAATATGAAATTATTTATAAATGATTTCAAAATAGTAAAACTCAAAATCAAATAAAGGCAAGGACACACAAAATAAGAATATATTATTCTGGTATGTATTAATAAGCTTACCCTACTTATAAATAAGTATTTATGTTAAATAATGACTGGACAGTATAATATATGATAGAGTTTAGATGATAATAATATTTACTATTTAGAGTTCTGGCTCATAGGTTGATGTCTAGGCGAACAAGGGTTGACAGGACTGTACCAGTAGGCCTAAACTATTCCACCCCCCTCCTCGCCCAATCAGTATCGAACTTGCCCTTTAAAGTTAATAAACATAAGGCCAGTCAGTAGTGTTTATTCAATGGAAGCAAGGAAAGCAACGCTTCCCTAAAATTAAAATGGGAATAAAGAAAATAAGAGAAAAATAAAGTTAAAACAAATTATTATAAATTATAAATCTCGCTATTCGCCAACAATTAGTATAATGTTAATAATAGTTGAGGTGACTGCTTTTCTTTCTTAGAGCAAGCAGATCTTTCTCAGATTGACTGGTCTCACTCTTTATTCCATCAATCGCTTGTTTCTGGGTCTGTCCGGCCCTCATCGTGGAAAGGGAAGCAGCGTTTCTCTAGGCGAGTATTAGCTCAGCTCAGTTTAATATCATGATTGGTGTATAGTCATATGTAATATATTGTTAAAATTTTATTTTTTTGGCTGTTTTTAGCAATATGTATTGTTTATAGATATAATTATGAGCACTATATTACAAAATAATGTATCTATCAACAACATTTAAAAGAATTTAGTTTTATTTTAAAATAATATTGACACTTTGATTCTCCAAGGGAAGTGGTTTATTTCTTTGCATGCAGTAGGAGAATAATGAGTGTGTCGACAAATGTAGGGATGGAAAAGGAAAGCTGCTGTGTTAAAACTCATTTAAGTAGTATATTGAAGCATAGCTTTTTATCTTCCTTTTTTCGTCATAATACTTTAAATTATACTTAAAAAACAAGAAAGGACCCGTGTGAGTTTCCAATTAAACTAAGGTCCATCAGACCCCCTTTATTGTAGCCTTATTGCTTCCCTTTGTCCAGAATTGAAGACACGCCACTGGCCAGTACTCAAAAATGTGTTTTTCTGTAGGAGGGTAGCTCTACATGAAATGGATCATGTGTGAATCACCTGACAGGAGATGACAAGGATTTTGTTTCCTTACAACGAATCCTTCTTAAAGTAGGTACGGTACCTAATTTAAAGTGTTTTTAAATACATAATTTGGGTTGAAGGTGTTATGGATATTAGGTATGTTAGTTAAATATTCTACAAGCCCAGGCAATGAGGATAAACCACAAAATAATAATTAATAATATTTTCAGAGGTTCCTTAAGGTGAGGATGCAGGGAATGTGAGTAAAGGTGAGTGTTTTTGTAGTTTTTGTAGCAAAACCTTTTTTTTTTGGTCAAAATAAATCAATTATTGCTTCTTTACGAACATATAGATTAATCTTCTTCACATGTTGACCTCGAAAGTTGAAAGTTGTTGAATATTTGTCAAGGGTGTACTGAAATTTCATGACAATTTTTTCTCTTCATTTAAAAAGGCTTTTAGATAATGTCACTATGTTCATGACAAATATTCATCAAATGTTGATATCACCATGTGTTTGTATAGTAGCAATATATTTTGATTTATTTGGGCAAAAAAAATGTTTTGCTATAAAAAGTGCAAAAACACCTTTTCCCGCATTACCTACATCCTTACATTTATCTCCTAGACAACCACCCTTAGTACGGTCTTAATATTTGTTATCCCTCAGTCTTACTACCTTTTCAGGTTATACGAATGTATATGATGATTACTCTATTGCGGTAGGGTTGAGGAAGGGAGTATTCTAGAGGTAATTTACATGCATTTGCGCAGAAGAAGAATGAAAAACCATTTAAGGAAAGCCATCCTCAGAAGACCCAACCGGGATTTGAACACCCATCTCCCCATCATCAGTAGGCAAGTATAACACGAGAGTGACGCCTTAGACCATTCGGCCACTGATGCACGTAACGGCCTTGATAAAAATACATTTGTTCATTACATTATTTTGTGTATGGTTGGTCAAACAGATAGTGAGGTGGAGGAAAAAGTTTAGTACAGTCCTAGGAAATCTTGCTTGTCCTTGCAACAACTTACAAGCCACCTCTGATTAATGTAAGATATAATATATAAAAATAGAGCGAATCTTCGGATGTGACCAAATTGTAATTGAAGGTTTGAATAAGACAGGGTGGATAATATCACTGTGCATGCCAACAAGGCTGTGATGTTGAGAGCTAATGACGAAAGAAGCAAATTATATTTTGTACACAAATAGTAATCAACCATAATATCCTAAACAAGCACTACTATAAGTATATAGTCAATTAACGTACATTATAATCACATATTCTTAAAATTATTAACTACTATATTATTAATGTTATTACTTTATTTTTTAAAGAGATTTTAAAAATTGTTGTTGTTCTTAAACATATGAAAATAAATGTGTGACTAAAATAAACGGTTGTTGACAACATGAGTGGGCATTGTTGATGTTTATAAATGTTTGATATTGTATGAGCATACATGTTTGTAAAACATAAAATTTGATATGTTGTCTTGCTTTAAGTTTTAGATTATTACAAAATATGTCAAGACCAGTTAATATCCATATAAATGTGATGAATGCTAATTTTGAGAACATTGCTAGGTTTTATCCAAAATATGTTAATAGGTGATACTCCTTTATTTTGTAATTATATTATAAATATAATTTGTCAGCTATATTGCACCAATTGCATATAGCTTACATTGTAAAGAATTATTATTATTATTTGAGGTATTTAACGTGCACTTTACGAACCGACTGATTATATTGGCACACGAGGATTTCTATGAGCGAGAGTGAAAGGGACTAACAATTTTGCCGGCAAATGGTTCTTTTCAATATCTTTATTATTATTAGGGTTTTAAGGCCCATCGACACATTGAGGTCATTAGGGCTTTTCAATATCGAATGTCGAATAAAAACAAAAGCACTTGTAATATGATATATTTTCTAAAGCATAGGGTTTTCAATACAGTCGCTGGTATGTCCAAAATAGAGAGAAATGCTTACTTTCTTCATATTTTGTACAATGGTTTCATATGATAAAATTAATTAAATTTGCTGCAAATAATTAATTTTAATTATCTGTTTATTAATCTGAAATTACAATTTAAATATTTATGAAACTATACAGGGTGTCTATAATATTAAGTGCATACAGTTCAGTACGGTAGAGTTTCACGGTGGATATCCTGTACTTAATGAAAGTCTTAGACAAAAGTTTAAGTTTTCTTACAGGCCTAGCATTATTCAGATATGTTCCATGGCACTAAACCACTATTACAAATAATAATTATAATTGTTTGGTATGAACTATTATTAATATTATTAATATAATTTAGGTTTATTTAGCCACAGATCAATTTAACATGAACTTAGCATATTTGCAAGAATGTAACCACAGAGTAGCTCGAGATATAGTCCTTACATTTGAAACAAAGTATGACAGGAACACAATATATTTAAACTATAGTTATTATTAGTCTTTATTACTAGGCAACATAAACAAATAAGTATTTTTAAGGTGGCTTTCATATGGGCTAGTTACTTTGTATAAACTTGTTGTGACTTTGTGAATAGTGTACATGTCTTGTGGGATTTGTTATCAAGAATTGGCTCAGTGTGAGAAAATGTATTATCATCTAAATATTGTAAAATTTTGATAATACTAAATTTTACCAACTTAAATACAATTTTATTAGTGTTGGATGCATTAAAAAAATTGAGTATTTATATTTTTTAAATGTATTGAAAAACCCAATTTAAGATTCTTTTTTAACTTGGTTGATTCATTAGGAAATGTATCCGCTCAAATGAAAAACATATTACATTTATTATAGTAAAATTGCTTGTATAATAACATAAGACATTGAACCCACTCCTCTGTTAGTAGTTTGAATTTGTTTCTGAATGTTAAACTAGCAAACTTTTAAAGAAAGGCCTCCTTTCCAATAAGTGTTACATTTAAGCTTGAAACTTTAGTGCGATTATAAAATATGTAAAATTGCCTTCCTAAATAGAAAACGCTTATCTTATCTTCAGGGATTTTTCTATGTTTAAGTCCCTATTCTCTCTCTCTCTCTCTTTCTTTTTTTAATGCTATCTGAATGACAATTTTTTTTATATGATCACTAAAGTGAAGAAATATTCACTAAGGAAAGTATTTATTTATTTATCAAACCAAAATATTTGTACCTGAAACTTATAATGTTTAATTCTATTAACACTATCAATACAAAAAATTAGTCATGTGAATAATAACTACCAAACAGTGTAAACTCACAAGTTAAAATATACTATAGAACAGTGTAGCTGATAACTTGGTGGTCTAGAGGTAAAGTGTTTGACTTCTGTGCTGGACATCCAGGGTTCAATCCTTGTTTCCGGCACAGATTTATCTGATTTCCAAACCCTTCTTTCACCTCTGACAAGATGTGCATTAATCACAACTTGTGAATGTGTGGAATGAGGCCTCCACAGTGGTTCGGATCCCACATTAAATTGTAGGACCTCCATTTCATCTCACAATCACCCTACTATTACACATTAGCGTGTGTACAAACCATACGGGTAGTAAGACGCGGTGATGATAGTAATAAATAAATCATAATAATATTATAATTTAACAGCCCCACTATTTAAAATACCCAGCAAATTCCCTCTTCAAAATATTATACAAACACTTGAAACATAATTTTGAATATCCAACAGCATATTTTAAATCTATCAAATAAAAAAGTAAAAATATTCAAATAAACAGAATTGGTAGACTTCTTTAAATCTACCAAATAAAAAAGTAAAAATATTAAACGAAAAGAGGTACTTTAAACCTAAAAAATAAAGAAGTTAAAATATTCTAATAAACAGAAAACTATAAATCTATCCTTCACCTCTGACAAGACATCTTGTGAATGTGGGGAATGCCAGGCCTCCACCATGGTTCGGATTCCACGTTAAACTGTAGGTCCTCCATTTCATCTCACAATCACCCTACCATTACACATTAGCGTAAGTGCGTATAACCCGAACGGGTAGTAAGACGCGGTGCTAATAATAATAATAATAATTTAAATCTATCATAAAAAAAAGGGAAAATGTTTAAATACTCTGTAGACTCATTAAAAATATTCTACTGAGGACTGTAAATCCATCGTATATAAAACTTAAGAAGAATGTAGACCCACCATTTAAAATACTATACATATTAATGTAGACCATTGTTTCTTTAACTTTCTAGAAGAGCAGCACCTATTGATACATTCCTTATATTTAACAACATCCTTGATATTAAACATTCTTATATCCAGGCATTAAAGAATTAGGAGAACTCTTTGTAGAGGACATACTTAAAATATAAACTCTTTTGTAATTAAAAACATACTGTAAGAACACTAGTGTATTTTTTTTTTTGTGCGATACTTGACATCTTAATATTTTCACCAAATGTTTGTGACACCCTTATACACCCATTGCAGCAGTACAGGGCAATAAATTTACAAACTGTTTTTTCAAAGGTAGAAGTTTATACCACATCTCCTACCACTCGCCACCCTGTGTTATGAGTTTACTCACTTCTGGGGCTTGTTTCATAAAACTACAAATCTACAATTTACAGTTTACAAGTTACAAGTGAATGTATACAAATGAAAATAGTAAGGGTTTCATAAAGAACATATTTTGACTAGTAAATTCTACTGCAATTGTAGAAAGTATTTACAATTCAGCTGTTTGATTTACAAGGGAAATATTAATATATACAATTTAGTCCCCATTGCCACAGCTACAAAAAGTACACAAACTGCTTTTAATTATTTTGTGATATTTTTAGTTAAATATTAAAAGATGAGTTATTAAAAAAGTATGGACATAAATAAATTTTGTTAGGAGTTTCCTAAATTCAAGTTAAGAAATAAAATAAAATTATGTAATGAAGTAGAGTATATTATTATTTTTAGTTTTTGAGGCTCAACATAACTCTAAGGCACTGCGTAGTTTAATTTTTTTCTCAACTAAGGTAGTTGCTGATTTATTTGTACAATAATAATGTAATACTTTCTCAGTTTTCAATGAACTCACTCTTTGTCCATTGGCAGCAGTGTAAAGTGTGAACTGTGTTCTTTTTTTCATTGTAAAGGCCATATTGTGTTTGTCCCCCCTTTTATATGTTTCTATCCACCTTTCCTATACCTTCTTACATATATAATACAATTACCTCATAAAGCGAAAAGAGGTTTTCCTTATAGAGTTATATCAATGAACTCATTCGAGACTGTTCATATGTTGCCATCTCCTAACCTCAATAATCACCTATTAAAACCCTTATCATACTTCTATAAACATAATACACTTTTTACTTTGAATGTTTACACATGTGATTTGTTCATTAAAGTAGTATCCTGAACTAATTATATACAACTAGCAGTGCCAGATTAACACAGTAGCAAAAGTAGCATATGCTACGGACCTCGCGTTTTTGAGAGCCCTCAATATAAAATAAAATAAATAAATTAATTGAGAGTTTGAAAAAAAAAACTTGTAAGCTGTCTGGTGAAATGGCATCCCAGCATATTCTGACAAGCTGACAACACTGTTGTTAACATGCCAAAAGAATGCCATGATGAATGATCCTACAATAATTTGGGTTCGTTTGATAGCTGACAATTCTTTGGAGTCCAAACGTATAAAATACTTTGCTCATCTATTTGTTACTAATGGTTACCAACTGCAGTGGATAACATTCATTTTCAAAACTTAAAAGGATGTAAAATTAATTGAGGAACACCATGGAGCATTGAACATAAACTACTGCATGAAATAGACATTTCCAGTATCATCAACAAGTTTTCTCAAGCTAAATTTAGAAAAATTAACTTTTAGTTGTAGTTTTGATACTTTTGACATTTGGCATTGATACTTACATGTAAATAGTAATAGTGATGGTTCTAGAGGCTATAAACTGGGGGTGTGGGGCCATATTTTTATACTGACTACTTAATTTTTCATGCATGATTCTCTTACAATAATGCGATATTTCTATTAGATAATAAATTTGAATCTGAACTATGTAAAATGCTTTTTTCACTACTTGATTAATTGCACGCAAGTACAGTACTTATTATTTTTGTCAACACCACCCCAGGCTAGAACTGCCTTTGAATAATATACAGACGTTTAACTGACTGAATAGCAAATGAGTATATTGAATTAATTAACTCTTCAAGTAAATGACTTATATTTTAATATTCATGTGCATGTTTATAAATTTGGGGCCCCTTTATGATATTTTGCTACAGGCCCCACAATAGCTTAATCTGGCACTGACAACTAGCCCATTAAAATTGCCCTTGTAAAGTATTTTACGTATTGATTGTGAATTGTATTATATTTATTTAGCACCGCGTCTTACTACCCGTTCGGGTTATACGCTTTAAGTACTAATTACTCTAATGGATTAGGAATTGGGAAGGTTGAATTAGAGGAAGTGAACCCACATTTGCGTGGAGGGAGAGTGGAAAGCCATTTAGGAAAAACCACCCTCAGTTCACCCGACCGAGATTCGAACCTCAATCTCCCCGTCCTCAGCAGTCGAGCTCAACACGACAAGTGCGTTAGCCAACTACGCCACCGAGGCGGGTTTGTGAATTGTAAAAAATAATCCTTGATTTACAAGTGCTTTTAATCTATAAATAGCTTTATGAAACCAGACTATAATCTTACTTGTAAAAAAACTGTTGTAAATTGTAAAATTCCAATTGTAATAATTACAAGTGTTCACTTGTAGCTTTATGAAATATATTTTCCTCATTTCTTATAATTTACAAGTTAATTCTCTTGTATATTGTAGACTTGTAGCTTTATGAAACAGAACCCGCAAAAAAGTTATACCCTTGCACATTCTCAATGATGCTTTCTTGAAAGTATAAATACATAAACACAACTACAATGCTTTAAAAATAATTTACAAAAGTGTTATATAAAGAAAGACAAGTTAAAAAGTAAAAAAGATTAGAAGAAAGAGCATTCTGGTATAAACACCTCTATATCTGGTTCCCCACCCCCTCCCAATAATTAATTTTTTTACATATTCAAATTAAACTGTTTTAAGTATGACTACTATTAGAATTGATTGCTTTTAAATAAAACTATTTGTAGGCCTATACTGAATGGTTAAGTGTCAGTTTCACACCATGAATAACACTTGATGTAGTTATGTAATACAGCTCAAACCAGGTTTCTTTTCACAAAGTGGTGACTGGATTCTTCATTAGAGAACAATGGAATTGAGACTAGTTATAACCAATTGCCATTTTATCATTAATAAAAAAAATATATATATTTTACCTATTAAATTTTGTAATTGTAATTTTGTAATTTTCATAGAATTGCACTTTGATGTGAATGCTAGTTCGAGCATAATCAACTAATGCTGTAGCTATCCAAGAGGAGATGAGCTTTTAAAACTCCACATGATCATGAGAGTAGCAATTTCTAGTAAAATCAATAAGTTATAAGTTAAAGTGCTTTCAAGATACAAATGAAAATTTAAAAAATAATTTGGTCAAATTATTCCAAATTGTCAATTAATTTTAAACCTTACTAAATTTTTATTGAAATATACATTAAATTTTGTTTAGTCTAGATGTGATCTTGTGACGTTTTGGATTACCTTCACTTTTGTTAGCTATGAGGAAAAAAAAAATTTACTTTTTTTTGTTAATTTTAGAAATTTATTGATTCACTATTTTAAGAGAGAAAACAAAATAGAAAGGTTTTCCTAGGTGAATAAATCTTCATTTTAAAAATTAATAGTGTATTGATTAATATATTTAAATTTGTAATATCCCAACGTGTGTGTAAATATGTTGTAAATTACAAAGGAACATTTAACATAAATAGTATGTAAGTCATAGTATATTTACTGCAAAAACCCCTAATGTTTATCTTATGTAAAAAGTGTTTTACACAAGTTGCACATGTGAAGATCCAATATTTTTATGAAGTATTTACTGATAATCATTTATCTTGGCAATTAAATATTTGGATGTTATCCAGTAAATAAAATATCAATTCTAATCATCATAAGCCATCACTAATCAATTAAATTTGTTAATCAAGATTAATGTATGAATATAGGCCTAAGTGGTAGGTATGTTTAAGCTATAAGAAATTGAGATGTCTTAATTGATTTTAAGTGAAGGTAACAATTTGGTTTTATACATGGATTTTTTATGAATGGATAATTAGAGCCCCTTTTAGAAAAATCAAACTTTTTTTTGCAGTTAACAATGCTAATCTGACAGTTGCAGATCACATGACTCAGCGTATGAATGCGTGACGGTAGATCTAGTATTTTTTTCTACCGATCAGATATTTAAATTCATCCATACAGTTAAGAACATAAATTTGCCTTCGAACCAACCAAATTGTACTTTGTTCTGTGTTTAGAAAATATTTTCAAACTTTTAGTTCTGGTGGTAAATCAAGAATTTTTCATAAGTTTGAATGGATTTTATCTACGATGCCCTGAAACAAAGTTTTTATTTCCTAATTAATTGTGTTGGATATGTTTGCTATTATACTTCGAATGATGGCTAAAATTTATTTATATATTTATTTATAAAGAAATCTGGTTTACAGAAATTAAAATGTATTTTGTTAAAAAAACACATTTTATCAAAGTGATAACTTTTATAAATTATAGATTCATAAGGTGGTGGTATTTTAAATTGTTTAAGGGCAAAGTTCATTTTATAAATATGATTTAAGGTTAAGATAAGCCCAAGATCTATTAATAGCATTTAAAGACACACTCACATAAAATCACATCACCCTATTGTTAAATGTGCACTAAAAACCCATTGTTTTCTCCTTCAAAGAAGATTGTCTATATAGGCATTTCAGGATTTATATTTTTAAGTTTAATTTTATTTATAATTTAATAGATTTCTTGATTTTCCAGTTTGTCAACAATGAAGATTATGTTAAAGCCGTAAAATTTCTTTGTGCTTCAATTGTGTGGTTACAGTCTTAATTTTGGTACGCCACATTTTCTTTGTTATTAAAAGTAGTGGTTTTATGCAGTATAGTCAATTTGAAGATATAATCCCACTGATTCTATCAGTAAAACATCATTATATCAAAATCTAAACGTTCAATTACAAACTCAAGTTTGAAACCACTGTATCAACTTGAAAAATATGAATCTCATTTTGAAAATTCAGTTAGTAACTATTTGATCATCTCAAACATTGAGCTGTAAGCTATAATCGCATCTTGAAAACTAAAAGAGTAGCTACTTTCTTTTAAAAATTAAGTTGGTGTCTACCGTTCTATCTCAACTTGCAAATTAAGATGATAACTACTATCTTATTTTGAAAATTGAGTGGTTTCTACTTTCTCATCTTGAAAACTAAGCTTGTAATTACTATCTCATCTAAAAAACTAAGCTGTTAGTTACAATTTCATCTTAAAAACTATGCTAGTAACTACTACCCTCTTGAAAACTAAGCTAGTAGCTATGGTACTATCTTATCTTTAAAATTAAGCTGGTAGCTACTAATGTATCTTTAAAATCGAACTAATGATAACTATGTTGTTGTGTTTTCACAATTTGGAGCATAAAGTATCCAATATCTACTTTTAAAAATGGAATATAAACACTATATTTTCAAGTATTGTTATTAGCTCTTATTTTCTATTAAAAATATGTGCTGTGAGAAAAAAAAGTTAAACAAATATGTCCCTACTCTTTGTTAGGTTACATAGCAAGTGTTAGTGTTTAACAAATAAACATTCTGTTAAGTAAGGCTTGCATTGATCTCATTAGATCTTGTATCATAACATGCAGCACTAATAACTGTTGATATACCAGGATGTCATAACAGATATTTGAGAAAATAAATAGACATAATATATTTTCAAACAAATTGTTTTAAAATGCTGTTGGATTACAAATTATGGATAATGTGATAAATGTGATTAAAAAAATTATTAAAGATCAATGGCTTTATGAAAGCTTAAGTAAGACTAAAGTCTAATAATTAATTTAAAGACAATTTAAAGTGTGATTTAATTAAGTGCTATAGCCAATCTGTTGTTGAAATGTGTTTGGTATAATATTCAGAGCTGATGATGGGGATATGTTGTGTTATTATATTGTGCAATCTGCTATCATACATAGATATATTGCATAAACCATTATATTAACGTCTTGTATCACAATCACTGTTTATAACATAATAAAAAAATTAAAATTATAATGGAACATGTGTTTGTTTTGGAATTAAGATACTCTGCCATAGAAAGATTGATCACTCTCCAAGTTTTTCATACTGAGTATTAATGTTTTCAGTTTAACCTGCATCACACAGACTCTAATAATATTTTTTTAAACATACAAAAGACCCTATAGTAGATTAGGTATAATTTAAATGCTATGAATTTATGAAATAGGCTAACAATGGGTCTCCAAATTAATTTTATTTTTAGTGGAGGATAAGATTAATTAAAATGATGATAAATATATAACTAACATGTATTAAAACCTTTACAGCCAAAATAAATATTTGTATGAATCATTAATTGGATCCCTAATCAAACATGTTGTAACAGGATTGGTGGTAAGGTCTTTCTTTTGCTCTCTTCCCCTTTACCTGCTTGAGTTAATAACACATTTTTATTAGTTATTCTATTCCTTTTTCATCGCCATGTTGAGCAAGCCTTAGTGGTCCACCAGAGTTCTTTGAAAGACAAAATGAAGGTAATAGTGGTGGGTTACCTGAACTTCTACAGTCCAATTTTGATAGGAAGAAACATTTTTAACACACCCATGAAAGTTTGTTTTTAGCACTGCAACTTACTACCTGTTCAAGTTATAGGCATATGTACTAATCACACTAAATACCAAGGGATGAGAAAGGTTGAATTTAGAGGAAGTGTACCCTCATTTGCGTTGAGGGAGAGTGGAAAACCATTTAGGTAAAACTCTTCTCAGTATACACCCAACCAAGATTCGAACCCTAATATCCCTGCCATCGGCAGTCTAGTTTATTAAAAGTGTAACCATGTGGCCACTGAAGCTGCTCCAACTAGCTAGAAAAGACAAAGCATCCAAACCCCTTGAAATTAGTTCATCACTGAAAAAGGGGAAAGCTCAACTTCACCATTGATAAATTTATCAATTATGCGAGGAAATGAACTCTTGATACTTAGCCCAATTTAAAGACATGCTACCGACCGAGCTAAAGTTTTATATTATCAAGTTTTGATTTGTTTTAATCAGTACATTCAACACTAAACACTAAGGTTACTAATAAGTTAGTCCGCGGGATAAGGAGGAGTGAAGTTTAGAGAAAGTAGGGAGATGGAAAAACTATCTCAAGATAAATATACAAGATTCATAACTTGACCTCCTTGACACCTTAGACAATGTCACTACCAAGTGATAATCTATTAAACTTGTTACATGTGTGGTCAAAAAATAGCTAGCAAAATAGAAATGTAATGGAATTTATAAGATATCTTTGTATATTATTTTGGTTCTTTATCCAAGTATAATTTGATAAAACACCAAGAATAATTTTGGTTTAAGTATGAAAGATTATATTTTTACCATATTTGAGTATTATATAGCTTCACTCTAATTGCATATAGGCCAACAAAAAAATATTAATCATAAATCTAATCATAGTAAAATAGCAACTGAACTATCAAATTAAATTTTCTTAATCTGGCAATTCCTGCTTTGCATTTGCCATGTTGGTTCTGCTTCATTATACTATATAAACTCCTTGGTTTAATATTGAGGTTTAATTCTTACTCATTTATCGAAAATATCACGCACCAATGGGCACACCTTATCCTGTCTTCATGAAATTGTGAATGAATTTCCTGAAAATTCTAATTTCCTCATCCCCAATCAGTGGCATTAAATTAGTAGACTTGACAAGTAGTAGGTCCTGATGAGGGAAAGACCTAGCATCATCATTAACTGTTTCCTGTCTGTGGCCAGATCAGTTTTAATAAGATGGTCAGTGACCTGGTGATCTAGGGGTAAGGTGTCAAGAGCTGTGTGTTGGGGGTCCAGGGTTCAATCCTCGGTCCCGGCACAAATTTATCTGATTGCCAAACCCTTCCTCCACCTCTGACAAGAGTGTATTAATTATAACTTGTGAATGTATGGAATGCCAGGCCTCCATCATGGTTCGGATCCGAGGTTAAACTGTAGGTCATTCATTTATTCTCACAATCACCCTACCATTAAACATTAGCATAAGTGCCTATAACCCAAACGGGTAGTAAGGCGCACTGCTAAAAAAAATTTTTTAATAAGATTCTGACTGAAAGTCTCGGCATCTGATCCCACGGAGTGTCCAAGGAAGGGAAATTTAAGGCATGCCACGAGCCCACACTCGCAGATGAGTTTGAGGGAGTTGGGAAGAAGAAGGTGAGTCAAGCAAGAGAGGGAAGGAAACGGAAAGAGAAGGGAAAGAAGAAGAGGAAGGTGCAGGGGGAGGCCCCTGAGGACTCAGGTACAGGTGGATCAGATAGCGAGGAAGATAAGAGGGGAGGCAGGAGGGGGAGGAGGGTAAAAGGAAAGAGGTAGAGAGAAGAGGAGAAGAAGAGGGTTCCGAATCAGGAGGGTCGGAAAATGAAGCATTGAATAGGGTGCAGGAGGAAGA
>CABEEJ010004183.1:0-68441 GCA_901482245.1 Timema douglasi
TCCAGTAGTTTCGGAGCCTATTCATTACAAACAAACAAACAAACAAAAAATCAAACCTTTCCTCTTTATAATATTAGTATGATACGATGAATGTTTCTACTAATATTACTTCATTTAATCATTGTGTCTAATAGTAACAAACATGCTGGATATGTTTCTTCAATTATGTAGACAGTTATGTTATCTTACAAGTTTTGCAACACTTAAACTTATTAAGGTAATATACTTAACGTGAATATATATCCGTCATTATTAGGTCTTTGGGACATTTACCAGTAGCAGTCATAAGGAGATTATTATAAGGGTATGTTATGTTATTGATTTGATCATAATGTAACCAACTCATGTTAGGATCCTAACATTATTGAGTATACTCTGGTTCCAACCCCTGATACATAGACTCGTGATGGTACCCTCTGTTTACACCAGGTTGATATGTCATAAGTTTCACAATGATGGAATCAATCCAAGAATGGCTCCTACTTTGAATGATTCCCCCTTGGCCTTAGTTATTCATACTTAAAACAATTATTGTACCCTCTGTTGATAACCTAGATATTTCACTATGACGGAATCAACCAAGGTATGACTCTTAACTTGAAATGGTCTATTCATTGATAGTTATAGCCATATTGATATATTTTATGTTACGCTAAATTAATATCTTGTAAGATACACCATAACCAAATCAACCGTATCACCATTCATCGATCAGAGTCATAAATCATGTAGCACTTCCATCGTTCATGATACCCGTATCCAAATGGTTTGATGGTATTTGGTGAGGTTTTTGAAATATTATAAACTCTTATAAAGTTAAATGAAATCTTGTGAAATATTATGAAGTTTGGTGAGGTCTGGTGAAAGAGGGTAAAATCTTAAGAAGTATGGTAAAGAATGGTGAAGTATGAGACTAAGAGAATTATATTCTGCCTGTATAAGACCCCTGTGTCAGTATTAATTAGGTAGAGGACTCAAATCATAACCCTTGGATTATTTTTATCCGTACGTCTTACTACGTGTTTAGGCTATTAGCAAATATGATAGTAAATCTAATTGGGTATGGTTAAGGAGGAAAGACTTTTTAGAGCTAGTCTACCCGCATTTACGTGAAAGGATAATGAGAAGCCATTTAGGAAAAAACACCCTCTGCAGACCCGGTTGGGTTTCAAACCCTGATCTCCCCTTCTTCATCAGAGCAGCCTAGCATGAGCGTGACCCCTTAGACCATTTGGCCACTGAAGCTGGTTCTTGTACATTGAAAAGCTATTTTTCCATTTATTATGATTAATAGGGTATTAAATAAACATACATAAACATGGGAGCAATTAAAAGTCATTCCCTTCCACCTTTCTAAAAAATTTTACAGATGATTAAAATTAACATAAGATCATCAAGGAGTAATTTATTTTCCAAATTATTTGTTGTTTAAATTGTTTTTATTGGGTTAGTTTAAAAAAATGCATTTAATGTTTTAAGAAAAATTTGTCGCTTTACTTTGAAATATTTGTAGGGCAATAAAATCAAGTTTGACTCAAAGCTTAATTATGCACAGTATCGTAGAAATGCTTTGTAGCTAAAATATCTTTAAAATAACGAAAAGGTTTTTTTTTACATGATATTATATTATATATAAATGGTTCTAATTAGTTTGTATTTACACATTGTTTCAATCCCAGACAGAAATCCTTTAAAAATAATTAACCAAAATCCAATTGTAATGTGTTGAAACCATCTAACGTATAAAACAAATAATGTATTTGAAAACTCCAATAAAATTTCAATTAAACTTGTACTGTAAGTGGAGGTTCACATTTAAAAAAAATATTTACCACCGATCTATTCCCATAAATAAAAGTTGGTCCACGCTATTTTCAGAATTATATAATTCTAAATCCTTTTCATAAACGATCAGTAGAATAATTTCACGTTTATTATTCTTTAAAATAATACTTTGATAAAGACGACAGTGACAAAGTGGGATGTGCTTTTTATCTCGTGTCTATTTGGTATATATTTTGTACCCCGTATGGAATAAAAATGTTTGCGTTAGTAAGTATCCTTTACTAGGAAATCAATCTTATTAGTGCTGAAACGAGGGTGGTGAAAAGCCAATGAATCTCCATTCTGTTGACCACTCAACCTGACAAATGTGAGCTGTGACGTTCGTTCAACCTGGTTGCACTTTTGACTGAGAGAAAGTGTGGAATTGTCAGGGGAAAAGGTTTCTGTTCTGTAACACAGTCGATGAATGATTGAGACTGTAGAATGTGAGGTCGAGTGTACATGAAGCTGTGTGTGTGTGTGTGTGTGTGTGTGTGTGTGTGAGTGGGAGAGAGAGAAAGAGAGAAGTAGAGATAATAGGATAGGCCACAACGGGAGAGGGAGATTAACTAGCGATTTTGAATGTTAGATTATTTCACTCCAGAAGGCAATGTCCTACACCATTGGTAGGTTATCCCCCGCTGGATGTTCAACGTTTGAGCCCTGTCTTGATGCATCTAATAAATGAGCTACGATATACATCCACTATAATTGAAAGAAGTTAGGAACGTCATGTGGTTGTGTGTGTGTGTGTGTGTGTGTGTGTGTGTGTGTTACTAGCCGTCTGAGTTTTACAAATTTACATACACTAAGGGAATAGGGATGTAGAAGTAATTTCAACCGCATTTGCATCGAGGGAGAGTGGGAAGTATTTAAGGGAAGGACTAGCTCAGTTCACCCGCCAGTATTCGAAATCCATTGTACTGGTCACTGGCAAACCAAATTATATAAGCGTGCTATTTAGTACAAGTCTACACAATATTGAATGTGATTTATTAGGCAATTTTTGGTTAGTAATAAAAACACCAGTTAGATAATTAACTATATAATATATATATACTTAGTAAATTTAGAGCTGAAAATGTATTTTTAACTAATTTTAAGTAAGCACATCCGTTCTAAGGACATTTTTTGTTCATATTCTACTCTTTCAGATGCATATAAAACTCAATTTCCATGAAAATGATTTATAAATGTGTAAATGACGATTTTTTAGTCTTTTGGCTCAATAAAGGTACCATACACTGCCTATTAGAAATTACTATACATTACTTACTAGGTGACCTGGTGATCTAGAGGTAAGGTGTCGGATTTCTGTGCTGCGGGTCCGGGGTTCAATCCTTGGTCTCGGCACAGATTTATCTGATTACCAAACCCTTCCTTCACCTCTGACAAGACATATTGTGTATGTGGGGAATGCCAGGCCTCCAAGGTGGTTCGTATTCCACGTTAAACTGTAGGTCCTCCATTTCATCTCACAATCACCCTACCATTACACATTAGCGTAAGTGCGTATAAACCCGAACGGATAGTAAGACGCGGTGCTAGTAATAATAACATTACTTACTAGCGTAGCACACATTACCAGGCTATGAAAAGAGTAACGCCAAACATAAAATTAGCATGAAATATAAATATAAAAGCCTGTCTTTTAAACTGGTCCTTAGCCATAGCACTAGATTATAAAATAAAACAAATTTTTGGGACACAAAAAAAATCTGATCATGATTGTAATTTTTTTGTTAAATTCAATTATGTAACTTGTTTCCATTATGCAAAAGTACAACTTTCAAATTAGTATTATATGAGTCAATAAACAGTCGCCACTCTACTGTTTCTTGATCATGACCAAGAGCATCCATCACAGAGCAAATATGTTTACAATAATTAAATCATTTTCTTGATTAAAATCATCCTGATGGCTACGGAAAAAGCACACTTTAATATCTAGCTGAAGTAAATTCCAGCCCTTCAATCTGGACACTAAAAGCTCGGCCTGTTTTTCGGGCGAATTCAATTCCTAAACAAGGTCGTTTAAATCACCTTGAGTTAACAGATTTGGCTCAAAATAATAGGTACTTGCTTCAAAAGTAGTTATATTGCTCCTCATGATGAACTAGGCTATCCAAATCGTTTTCCGATTCCTCATTTTCTAAAGTTACGTTTTTTGAAAGCTGTGGTACAGGTAACTTGTCAAGTTTTCCTGCTGAATTCATCTAATAGCAAATGGAAATTTTGGAATTTATTGTAATTCCTTTAATGTTTGTTAAATAAAAATAACAGTCTAGTGAATTATCATTGAGTTTCTTCCAAACCATGGGAAATTATAAGAACATTTACCGGAAGCATTTACCCATTCTGCCAAACGCTTCATACAAATAAACGACAGATATAAGGGCTCCTAATATTATCTGGGTCCCTACATTATAACCAAAATATAGCTCATAGAATTGTTTAAATAATGGAGGGAAATCTCGCCATTGGGCTTAATATGTCAACTCTACACACACATATAATAACGTATCTACATGATGTAACACTTCCTTACCATATTGACACTGTATCAACCACAACATAATTATAAAGTAATATAATCACTAGACAAAAGAGAACTCAAACTCTCTGTGAGAACAGAGTGCATGTCAGCTCACTAGTGGCATAGGTCGCTTAGGTGGGTCGACGAGTTTGTCACAACACGCTGCATAGCTTGTTTGTTGTCCACCTGCCTGCAAGTCGGTCTATCGAAAAAATGCCTATATGTACTAAAAATACATAGACAATTGTAATAAAATATGTAATTATATTTATTAAAAGAAGTTTCCTCAAAGAAAAACAGTGGTATATAGAAAAAAATCAGATTTCTTATTTAAATTTGGCTTTAAATTTAGGTTATAAACACTTTCATTGTTCCAGATGCCAAAAATCATGTTGACCCGTATAAACAGAGCCGCCTTAGGGTGGTGGAAAGTGGGAGGGGGGGGAGACTCGCAGGTGTTTAAAACCTGGTATGTAGAAAAAAGGAGGTGTAGTAAAAAATAGCGTATAAAACAGAAAGGGTAGTAAAAGGTGGTGTTAAAAAAAATCCTTTCCCTCCCTATTCATCCTCGTTCCCCCAACCTCCTTTCCTTAAAGGTTTGAAAAGGGACAGCAGGCTTGTTAACATTGGGATGGTCAACTACTTGAACCCATAACTAAAAATTCTCCTCGCCAAACTCCTACTTGACGCAACCTCTTCCAACTATCATTCCACCTCATCCCGAAACCTCGATACCATTGCGGATGCAACTTTCCTTGTCCTCCACAAATTCAATTAAGCCACAGAAAGGAATCTACTCATGTCTTGAAGCAAGTTCTGACAGATATAGCAAACTTGCTCTCCTTAATGTTACATTGCTGTGTTGTAGAAGACAGACTATTTTTAATCCTTTTAAAATGAACACACTCTCTCTGTCATCTCCTCTTGTCAACCTTTATCATCTGACGATGATAAGAGTCATGAAAATTATATCTAATCTATTAAATAATAGTTCATTGATCATATAATATAGCATATTTAAACAAAATGTAATCATTATTTCTATCCTATTCTTATCTTGGTCACTACTTTATCACCAAATATAGCTCATAGCATTTTTTAAATATTGGAGTAAAATTCTATACTCAGAAGACATTATTTAAATATTTTTTAATCCTATACCTAATTCACATATTATGTTAAAGTAATTTACCATTATATTTACAAAATATTCGATCACCGTTATTTGATAAGAGTCATACATAATCCTTATTTGGCATTTCATCATGTTTCATAAAACCTTCCATATATGATACGTAATTAGAGATATCTCATACTTATAGCACATTCAATCAATGTTCATGTATCGATACTTATAAGTTACAAGACAATGGATTGTCCATCATCTATCATAGACATACTTCATACTTTATATAGTCATGGAGCATACCTATTAAACAATTGTTCACCTTTCATTGATCATACTGAACGTTCTAGGAATCGTGTCAACCACGTTACATACCTTGGACCATTGTACCTATGTAGAATATTCTCAGGGAATAATTACTTATTCAAGAAATAACGTTTTAGGTTTCTTCCTAACGACCTAACGTATATCGCCCAGTTTTCTGTAAAGGGTTCGGCCAGACTGACAAGCGTGCGAGCGAGCGCGCAAGCGACTGGGTGGCCACACTGGCGAGCGAGCGAGCGCGTAATTAGCAGACCCTAGTTCATTAGAGAAGATGTATCTGTCAAAGACACTTGGTACATCTCTGCTCCTCGAAAATTCTTACAACAATTTTTTTTAATGTACTGAAGTGTTTTAAAATCAGATTAACCGCACCAGTGGTGGAATGGTACGTTGCACTCCATAGCTTTTGACTGGGAGATAAAGGTTCTAAGGCTCAGTGAACTGAAGGTGATTCTTAAAACTTATTTATTGTTGTGGTTTTTTCATACTCTCCAAACTAATGGTGATTATTATTTGTAAAGGCCTACTTTGATTATAATATTGAAGTATTGTAACATATCGGGCTTACATATATTTATGGTCTTACCAATTAAATTAGGCCATTAATAGCAAGTGTGTTAAATCTATCACTGATAGAAAAAAGTCAAATATCATGTCAAAATGAGAAGTTTCCCAGCACTCAATGAACCAACATACAATAATATTGCCTAGCGCCTGTAAACTAGACTGTACCGGGTCGAGCGCGCGCGCTTGAAAAATAGAAACAGTTCTATCTTTCAAGCGCGCGCGCTCAGTCGCTCGCTCGCTCGCTCCCTCCAGTGTGGCCACCTCCCATTAGAATCCATGTGTTCTATTTTATATTTTAGTCGCTCGCGCGCTCAGTCTGGCCGCCCCCTTACCCTTAGCGAACATGTCTTGATGTATACATATAAGTTTGAATGGTTTAGGATTATACGTAAATAAATGAGGGTAAACAAAGCGAAAAAGACATCTATCCCTAACATTTGTAGTCTCCGTTTTAATTTTTAAGAGTGTTGGAATATTATATTCTTAAAGTATTGACCTTGACATGTGGCAGCCTGCCTTTCATGATAGTGCAACACTTCCTCTCATCCTTCATGCTCAGCTGTTTTTTTATCATCTAGCTATGGACTGACACCGGTTGTATCTTGTGTGGGATCGGCCCTCCCCGTGCCTACCACAAATCCTGTACCATGATTCAGATATATCTCTAATTTATAGAACTCCACCATGTTTGCTAAATAAGTGGTAAAATTATACGCCCATGACTTCCCTATGAATATGGCGTGCCTGTGCTACATCAATATTTTGTTCACTTTGTATGAAGTTTCAGTAGTAATGCACCGTTGCCCAAGAGACACCTGAATGTACTAATCGTATATTCTTTCCGTATATGTGGTTTCCTTGTTCCGATATAATTAGGGGATAGTTATAGTTAATATGACCGGGTGGAGCCAATGAAGATACAGGCCAAACTTAAGAATAATTATCAATAAAATGCTGGTGGACATGGGAATTATTTACCTCTTTGAGAAAAATCCCCTAATACCAGCCGGGAATCAACCCTGTGCCCTTTAGGTCAGCGGCTAGTTTCCCTGACCACGCTATCATGAAGCCAATTAGCTCTTAGTTTAGAGGGAGCCTCATACAAGAGTAAAAATTAATCATAAGCTTAAAAGTGATAAATGTTTACAAATTAGACAATTGAAATTAAAATTCTATTTTATTAAGTACATAGAAATAAATTTTCAATATAAATGAACAAACATAAATATTATATAGCAAAGGTTTAGTTAAGGTGAATTTGGATGCAAGCGTGAATCTTAAACAATTCGCTACGTCCTTGTTTATTCCCAGGTCAAAGCAAGCAAGGTGGACTTAGGGATAGGACCACCGCTATACAGCTAAACAGGAAGTCAACATTTTTACATCCCATCATTTTTGGTCTACTTACTTCTTGTTTACAGACACAGTGACACAAACAGGGCCATACTGAGGATTAAGAGGGATGGGAAAATTCGGAGGACCACTTTAACACACAAAAATTAACTTGGTGTAATATTTTAGTATCGTGTTGGTAAAAAATAAGAGAACTGTGTGCATGGAAAAATTAAAAGAGTTTCCTTCATCTGTTGAACAAGATTATTTTTAGCTTTACAAAACCAACAACATTAAAAACAGTTTTATCAAATACCCTTTATGCACGTGTGCAATGATTGCGAAGGACTTGTTTCTGTGAAACAGAAATGTTTGTGCGGTTGGAGGCCACAAAAAGCGGGACCCTAGGTTAAAGTGTCCCATTTGCCTCTTTTCCCTTTTTAGCGTCGCTGGAAACGATCATACTCGCTCAACTGGTCAAATCTGTCATTTAGAGAAAAATGTCTGCATTGTACGTACTGTACCTGGTCCTTGATCAATATTTAGTTACACTGAGAATTTTTCACTTTTTACCTTTTTTACTGTTCATTTATTGATTTTATAGTGACTTTATTGTGTAATTGTGGTTTTTGACAAAGTTACAGTAATTAGTTTACCTCTGATTTTTTATTTCATATCAGTGAATTAAATTTAGTAATAAAACCTGATTTTTAAAAGGTGCAAGCTAGGAAAAAAAAGAGACCATATAATGGTTAATACTTTATTATAATATTTCTAATGTAAAAGAAAATGATGTCGGTAAATTACCCTTACATATATTTTACTCATAAAAACAAATATATTATTTTAACAAAAATATAAAAATTTATGAATATACAATTTGAGTAGCTTAGAGTAATTTATAATTTTAAAAACAATTTTCCAAATTACTAATCTACCCAAAACTACCATTAATTTAATAGTTAGAATCATTTTTCATTTGTTCAGGTATTTAAAGTGAACTTTCTGAACTGACACATGACACATGACACATGACTTATAACTGAAATCTAAGACTGAAACAACATCCATCCCCTGACCATTAAATCAGCACTATTATAGGGGAAGACCACATTTCACCAATGATTCATTTTTCTCCCGTGCCAAGAATCGAGCTTATGACCCTCAGCTCAGCAGAGAGACACGCTACTGACTGAGCTAAGGTGTGGAATATTATAATAAAAATTGTAATTCAGCCTCTAGGTATGACCAAATATAACATAAATATCAAGCTTAAATAGAATTCATCAATTCAGATGGAGAGACTGGATGTAAATTGCAATTTTTTGTTTGATTGTATTAAAGGCTTTAGTTATAAATGTAATAGCTGTTAAGCTATAAATGTGGCTTATCTATCACAAATAAATACTTAACCATGTAAATTTGAATTAAATAGTTGCAAACGTGTTTAGTTAAATTTATTTTAATATCATTAAGATATGTTCAATATTTTTGAATATCTTCTTCATTCTCAGTATATTTAATAGAGAAAAGATTTTTTAGATATGTTATTCAAACGAACTTAAATATCAGAGTCAAGGTTATTGGATTTTAATACTGCTATCATGCTTAAGGTTTATGAAACATAATATTCCTTAGTTTGTTTTTAATTTATCAATGCATTTTGAAATATTAAATTGAATTTAAGTAATTACGATAAAAAGGCAAACATGTTTGAATTAAATTAAAAGAGTATCCAAATAAGCTAAAAACTAGACCAAATATATACACGATTGGGTGATAATTCGAATGTCATAATGTAATGAAAGTGATATGACTTGACAAAAAAAAATAGATGCCTTGCTGGATTGGAAAATAATTGTTAATATTCTATAATTAAAATAAACTTTTATAAATGAAATTTAAAAAATTCGTTTGCAAATGCTGAACATCAATTTTAATTGTTATTCAAATAAAAGTTATATCAGAATATAAGTTTCAATTGTATGTGAAAGTATTATTCTATAATTTTTTGTACATTTACAACTCAATTTTTACTTTCTATCGAGACCTCGGAGAGAGAGTATTGTGATCATCAAGAAATTCAAGCCCAATTTCAACGTTTCATGAACCCCTGAAACAAAAAAAAAAAGTTGTTTTCGCAATGCCTTATATCTGTTTGTCTGTCTGTACCTTGGTTTAGAGCTAATACGGTTTTACTGATTAGGCTAAAACTTGGTATCTAGGGTTTTCATAAGGTTCCTCCAAGGATTTTTTGGAATTAGAAATCTAATCCTAAATTTAAGAAAAAAAAAAGAGAAAATTCAACTTTCTCAAAACTAGCTATAACGTTATTGATTAAATTATATATAGAAACACTGTTTATCATTATAAACAAGATGGCGAATTTCATTTTCTTACGAAAATTACTTTGAGGGTATTTTACATAAAGAAAATTTTCCAATTTTCATCATTACTCCGCAATTATTTGGGATACGATATACATAATATATTATCATTTATAGTTGTAGTACTATTAAAGATAAACATATTTTATTCGAAATATATTTTTATAAAATAAATAGTTTCTGAACTTTGGGCAAATATACATACTTTTTATTTCATGTCTATAAAAAATTAATTTTATTCTCATGCTCTTTGATGGACCAAGATGTTTCTCTTTTCTCGTTTTTTCTGTAACAGTGTTCTTATTTCCTAGTGCTATATAGTAAGTAATACTGTATATTATTTCATTTATGATCTTTGGTGTAGTGTTTATACTACAATGTATAGACTTATTATTTAATTTCACAAATCTTACGAGTTTTTAATAAATGTATATTTAAGATAAAAGCGGCAGAAAGTCTGTGCTGTGCACCATACCATTTATTTTTAATCTAGCTACCCAATGAGATTTATGCTAACGTAGCTATTATTCCATGTAGTCTTCTATAACTAATGACGTAGATATAATGAGAGTTAATTCATTATTTTGTTTTATAATTATAACAATTATAACAAACATAATTTTAATTTTACAAACACACATTGTAGTAATGTATATGGATGGCCTTGTATGTTTTTAATTTAAAATAGCCATTTACCTTCATTCTAATTTTAGAAATGTAGAGCCATAAAGCACAGAAATCAAAGATTCCATTTGTTTAAGGTCATCTGATTTCTGAAGAAAAGATCTTTTCAGCACCTTCCCCCTCATAAAAAATAGTTACTCCACTGTCCTCTTTTTTATTTTATATAGATTCAATATAACCTCACTTAATTAATTATATAAGAAAAGTAGATATTAGCAATAATTATTTTTAAATGTCCTACAATATATTTGTTTATCATTTACTTCTATATTTGATGTAACCCGCCTCGGTGGCGTAGTTGGTTAACGCACTTGTCGTGCTGAGCTCAACTGCTGAGGACGGGGAGATTGAGGTTCGAATCTCGGTCGGGTGAACTTGGAGTGGTTTTTCCAAAATGGTTTTCCACTCTCCCTTCACGCAAATGCGGGTTTACTTCCTTAAATTCAACCTTCCCGATTCCTAATCCATTAGAGTAATTAGTACCTAAAGCGTATAACCCGAAAGGGTGGTATGACGTGGTGCTAAATATTATTATTATATTTGATGTAGGCCTAGGTGTTATATGTGCTTTTTAGAAATGATAGACTTATTGTAAATGTAGTGTTTTGTTTGGTATTATATAGACTATAATTACGTTTTAATCATGTGTGTAATTATTTGTTGGATGCCTGTATAATATATTTATAACTTTTTCTCGTGGCCAACAGAAAAATCTACAATAGTTTTTTTTCTTATCCATATAACAGGGCGGTAGACCACTATATCTTTTTTTTTACGAATAGACGTTCGGTACACCGTCTAGAATAAATATATATTTTTTGTGGTTAAAATTTATAATATTTTACTTTATTAGTAATAGCCAATCATTTAATATGCTTTAGTATTTTTTTTGTGCAAAGCTACAGCGCAATTTTTTTTTCCCAAATAACTAAATCACTTTTTATCACAACAGGTGACCTGGTGGTCTAGGGGTAAGGTGTCAGACTTCTGTGCTGGCGGCCGGGGTTCAATCCTCGGTCCCGGCAAAGATTTATCTGATTACCAAACCCTTCCTTCACCTCTGACAAGACATCTTGTGAATGTGGGGAATGCCAGGCCTCCACCGTGGTTCGGATTCCACGTTAAACTGTAGGTCCTCCATTTCATCTCACAATCACCCTACCATTACACATTAGCGTAAGTGCGTATAACCCGAACGGGTAGTAAGACGCGGTGCTAATAATAATTTACCACAACTAAGATAGATTAGGTATAAAGGATACAGAGCTGCAAGCTTAGTTTTGTTCTAAAATAACAAATACTCTCTAAAGAGCTATTCATATTTTATCTCTTTTAACAAGTAAATTTTTTTATTTATATATATCCTGAAGCAAAACTAGGTTTGTGGGTCTAACCTTTAAAATAAAGACATTAAATAATGGCGTGGTCATTGCAGAAAATCTCTGATTACTATTAATAGAAATTAAGTTCAAATGAACTCAGGTAAATATTTCTATCAAAAACAGATTTGAAAAGTTTGTTCTGGGTTTGAGAAACAAAGTGAGTGAACTCGTCTAAAAAATTATTCTATACACAGAATTAAACACATCTATGAAATTTTAAATTAATGTAAACAACAAAAATTAGCGCAAGTCTATCAACGTTAATGTTAAGACTTTCCTGAAAATTGAAATATTATTAACAATTTGTTTCATGTCGACCACCTTACAAATATGTCTGTTTCTTTTGACAGACCATTTTAAAACCCTTCACCTAACCAAGGGGTAAACATATTTGAGTGACATTACAGTCATGATGAAATAACATTTCAGTAACGTTTAAAGTTTTAGGAAAGGCAAAATTAGCTTGAACTGACAAAATCAAATTGAAAAATTAATAATAATATTTTTATTTTCATTATTATTATTATTGTTAACATATTGGCTAACCAAGCAGTTTGGAAGTTTATTATTTGTGGTTTTTCTTATTTTCTATCAATTTCAATAGTTCCTTTAATTATTATAGCTTTTTTTATCACCGTGTCTTACTACCTGTTCAGGTTGTACGTATATGTACTAATTACGATAATGGGTTGGAATGACGGGGGTTGAATTTAAAGGAAGTGCGCCCAAATTTTCTTGGAGGGAGAATGGAAAACAATGTTTTAAAACACCTTCAGTACACCCGATCGGGATTCAAACACCGATCTCCCGGCTATCAACAGTCTAATATATTGTGATAATGATGCCTTAAACCATGTGGCCACCAAAGCAGGTAAGTATTATAATTAATTATAGAACCTTAATACAAACATTCTATCTTTACTATTTTTATTCTAGCTACGAATCTTACAACTTTTCCAGGCTGTACGCAAATTTTATAATTACGCTAATGTATAATAATGATGAGTGTTGAATTTAGAAGAAGTGTACCCGAATTTGTGTGGAAGGGGAATTAAAAACAATTTAGAATAATAATACTTAGTACACCCGACTGGAATTCTAACCTTGATCTACCTGTCATCATATTAAGTCCAGTATATGAGAAGAGTTACACCTTAAATTATTATACCAATTGAGCGGGTTCGATTTTATACAACCGAGTTCTCAAATCGCTTCGGACTCCAAAAGCCACAGAGCCTAAACACATTTTTTTCTAAGATTTTCCTTGATTGTATATTTATTTTGACTTCAAACAAAAAAAAAGTATAGCACTTTTTAAAGGTTTGGTTACCCTTAAATAAATTTTCATTTTTAAATTCAAACAATTATATATATTTTATAAAAAACGCTCAAATTTTAACTATTTAAATTTAAAGGATAAAGTCCAAACCTATAAATATCCAAGATAGATAAGTAGGGTTATATGCTAATGGAATTATTTGAATGCTTATTATTTAGATTATTTTTTTATAAATAGTTATATGCCAATGGCATTATTTGAAAGATTATTTTTTTATAAATAGTTATATGCCAATGGCATTATTTGAAAGATTATTTTTTTAGAAATAGTTATATGCCAATGACATTATTTGAATGCTTATTATTTGAATTAATCTTTTATAAATATATTATAATTTATATATAGGTATATATATATATATTGGGTGTTCTCTTAAAGTTTCTTTAGAGCCCATGCTTTAATCAAGTGTGTTCTAAAGTTAATAAGAAGAAGGCACATATACTACCACAGAAAAGACAACTAATACCATAGGCCTATTATATCTAAAAAGTAATCAAACAATAAATAATGGGAAGTCATGGGCAAAGAATAGTGAGAATACCTAGAGGCAGATAATAAGATAACATTAGAATGAGTCTGAGAGAAATAGGGTGTATAGAGGTAAACTGATTAAAACTATCTCAAAATAGGTTTAGATGACGTACGTTTGCTTGTGTGGCTATTAACTTTCCAGTACCTAGTGCCATAGGGTAATTAAGAAAAAAAACATAATTTATGTTATTTAAACAAAACGTAAAATAGTTAATTAATTCTTTATTTACGTCTTAATAGTCGTTCAGAGTAACCTATACATATTTAATTACAATAAATGAGTAGGGATGACAGGCCTATATGATTAGGGATTAGATAGGTATTATCTAAAGGAAATAAAGCAACAATTGCTTAGGGTGAGAGGGAGAAACTGCCTAAGAAAAACCACCCTTAGTACACCTAACCAAGATTAAAACCCTGACCATCCCGTCACCTGCAAGCAAGACTAGGTTAACTTGACATTAATTTTATCCAGTGGGCTTACCTTTGTGGGAACTTAACTATAACAAGTGAATAATTTATGTTACAATCTCACTTCAGTTTGAACAAAAGTCTTTTTCTATTTTCTATAACGTGTAGGCCTAAATAAAAGTCTTAATATAAGAAATAGAAATGACGTGTACAGTTTTTAGAAAAATTTATTTCACATTAATATACATAACGGATAAATAAACCTAGCTAATGTATCCCAAATATAAGATCATTCCAGTGTAGACGTGTGGCCAACCTTTTTCAAACCTATAATCCTATTTGCTACTCTACATTAACTAGACTCTAGGCACATCTAATCTGTTTTTCCGGTGACTGGTGAACTGGATACCCAGCTTTATTTACCGAGAACTGTTTTTCCTAAATGAGTTCCCAATCTCTCTAAACTATACCTTTCTTACCCCTATACAATTAGCTTGGTTAAAAATGCGTTTAGCTTGAACCAATAGTAAGACACAATGGAAAATATACATATAATATTTTATATAATTGTAACCGCACGGCCTAATTTGGAAGACGTGTTTGTATAGTATTGTGTGCTATAAATTGCGAATGACAAAACGAGTGCTGAAGGTTGTTGCGATTAGCCTGTAAACAAATACATTAGAGGACTTGACCACACAAACATTGTCAGCATTTCTTAGTCAGAAACCGGGCCAGAGGGCAGGATCAAATTTAAGGGATCCAGCCATTGTGGCTGGCTAAACAACAACGCAATCTAGGGGTCACTCTGTCCGATTCGGGACTACACGGGCAAGGACACCGGTTCATCAGTATTCGTAGAAGAGTGGTACCGCTCTTGACCAGGGTACCGGGATTTTGAGACCGTGTAGGAACCATCTAGTAGTCAGACTGACCATTGATTATCCTTAGCAACACCTTGATTTGTCATAAGCTTCCGAATTTTATTTAAGTTCTTTCATCCTTATATCACTACCAACATCACGTTTGTAATAAACATAGTATTAGTAAAAAAAACCTTTAAAAACCAAGTCTTCTTTATTCACGAACTCACACAGGTATAAACAATCAACTCCCCTTAACCTCAGCCATTGCATATCCTGACAGATTCACAGGCCCAAGTATTTAGGCTACAGAGGGGGGGGGGTGACGTAATGTATATAAACATATAATATTATATATAATATATACATGTCACCTCCCCCGTCTGTGTGGGCCTAAACTTTCAGGATGGGTTGCGGCGGAGGATGTGGAAGATGACTGGAAATATGACTGTGTGGATTCATCATTGATGTTCGGCTTTTTCTTTACTACTATGAAGTACTACAAAATTTAGAGTTGATAATAAGTACTAAAAAATATAAGAGAATTTAAAAGATGATTTAGAATATTGGGGCAAAATTAATTATTGCAAGGAATGCTTGAACATTGGACTGACTGAACTCTAGGTGGCATGAAGTTGACATGAACCCCGGTACCTAGGGACTCAAACGGTAGCCCCTCAGCGCTCGTACTCATCGAACCGGCGTCCTGGCCCACGTGGTTCCCAAAATGGGCAGCGTGACCCTCCTAGGTTCGATGGTTAAATTGTCAGCCCAATTAGCATGGAACCATTACTATTTATTCTGACTTCTGGCCTTAGCTACCGTAGGGAATGCTGAAACCCTGTTTATATTGTCAGTGCATAGGTTTTATTTGTTTACTTACTTAACAAAACACTCTTCAATACTCGTTTTGTCAATTACAATCCACAACACACCAAATATTAAATAAACATGCCTCAATTTATTCCGTGTCGATTACATACATATATTATGTGTATATAATATATATAAAAAAAACACTTTCATGCATAGTAGAATGTAAACCATACAAACTATTATTTAACTTGAAGAAAGGATATTGGATATAGCCACAATAATCTGAGAACTAGGTATAAAAAAAATTCGGTAAAGGAGCCATTTGGCTGCCTCGTGTAGATAGCCTTTATCGTGAAGAGGCATTGATCCAATTTGAAGTTCCGTCGGCGTGGATTTGGGGATAAATAATTTCTCCCCAAACTATACTATTTTTTTTTACCCTAAGGCTCTTCCAACTTCCATCTCCATTACTATAAACCTATATGGTTGTGACCTGCCAAGCTGCATTGTAAAGGATCCTTTTAACAAGGATCTACAACTCTATCAGTCCCTTCCTTTTATGTACAAAGCACGCATCTTCTTTCCTGTAAGGCGTTGGGTTCCTTTGTCCATTTGAGGTGGAAATATGTGTAGGCGTTATATCTAATATCTTAAATTTTATTTTTGGATTCAGTAATAATCATTTTTAAGTACACATCACAGAATAAACCAAATATTACTAGTCCTTGAGCTGTGTTAAAGATATTGCAAGAAATGTCTTAAGCCCATTTTAATAAAAAAAATAACCTGATTTGGTGGTTGTATGGTCTAAGTCATAGTCACAATAGACTAGACTACCGATGATAAGGAGATTGGGCTACGAATCCCGGTCGGGTACTGAGGTTGGGTTTCGCCAAATGTGTTTCTACTCTCCCTCCACGCAAATGTGATACACTTCCTCTAAGTTCAACCATCCTCATCAATAGATCATTAGATTTATTAGTATATATGAATCTAGACTCAACATACAGTGAGATGCGGTGCTAAAATAAAAACCAGCGTATGTAGGCATTTGGGCTAAGTGTCAGGTTCATGTATGGCTCCCGCGTGACTGAAAGGTCAGAATTATAATCCCGGCAGAGTCTACTAAGGATGTATTTTCATAAATAATTTCCCTTTCTACCTATACACAGATGCAGGTGAACTTTCTCCAAACTATACCCCACTTAATCCTATTCCACTAGCGTTGTTAAATGTGTAAAGCCTTAATCAATATTAAAACACCAGAAAAAGAATTAATCAGAAATAACATAATACTTGATAATTGTTATTATCAAAGTTTTTTGTTTAGGAACACTAGCAGATGGTTAGAGAATTCTGATCAATCAAACTGTTTGTGTTAATAGTGAAATTTATTTTATACGTTTTTTAGCACCACGTCTTACTACCCGTTCGGATTATACTCTTTATGAAAAAATTGCATGTAAAGTAATTTATACCCGTGGGTGCGAGTGAAATGAGGTTAGTCACGCTGTTGATAAGACGTCTGGGATTCAAATCTTGGTTGTGTGTTGAGTGTGTGTGTTTCCTAAAGGTTTTACCTTTTTTCCCTGAAGGTCGTTACATTTTATTTGACTTCATCTTTGTCATAGCTACCTCTTCAATGTAAATATGTGAATATCATGGATGGGCATTAAGACTTGAAAAGAAAATACAGTTTAAACCATGCGTCCACAACAGCTAACATTTAAAATTGATGTCAAATTTGGCCAACTACGATGAACAAATATAGCGATTTTTTTGATCTAAACATGTAAGTTTATAATTTTAAGAAATTGTTTAAAACCTAGAATTTTTGACATATTATTTAAAATATCTTGTATAAATATATCTCAATATTTGGAGATTTTTAAAATTATATTTATCCATATGAGCTTCCCAAATTGAAAACCAGTAAAGTTGGTTTTGTTAGAATCAATATTGGGTAGAGAAAAAATATGGGTTGAAAGTTCAAGCGTTGTGTTTATAGAGTAGTGGAAGAGGGAATCTATAATAGCCTGTGAAACAAACATATTAATCATGTATTAGGTTAATAACTCATTGTAAATACATTATTTTAAGTGAGAAGGTGTGACAGTGTTTCACTCAGATCCCCAGAGTTAAGGGAGATATATTTTAAAAATACGGTGCCATCATATGAATGGTAGACTCGAGAATAGTATTATATAACCATCGCTATGGATTATACTCATTAAGATAATCGTGGCGTTAACGATTTTAATCGATGATTTTGAGTGTCTCTCTCTTTAGGTCAAACAAGACGCTCTGTCAAAACTGGGCTTATATATTATTGAAATAGATGAATACTTCTTAGAGGGAATTATATTTGTATGGTTTTTAATCTTTTAATTAACTTTGTCAACTTTATAAGGAATAAAGTAGCAGATCACTTAAATCAGACAACGCACTCGCACTCAATGCGAAAGTTTACCCAGTTAAAATCTACCCAGTTTGCACCCTACCTTATGGGAATAATTAAGGGGGGGGGGTGGCAAGTAAACATAACAGAACTATAACAATAGCAAAAATTTTATTAACAAAGGACAACAAACATATAAATGGCATATGATAGCAGATTACAAGATTTTGGTTGTTTAATTGGTCAGAGGGCTAATAGCCACACCTACTCAGCATTCCCAAAATATCAATAGTATGCATCCGAACACTCCTGTTCGGCCTTCTGAGAGTTTAGGGTACGTAGTGAACATCCTACTCCTCTGCCCAAGGGAGCCCTCCACTATTCAATATCGCGTAACTTAAACATCCCAATCGGGAACCCGCGCGATAGAAGTGGCTAAACAACTATAATAAGATCAAATTTTATTGAGTATAATATACACTAATAAGGCTTACAAGCCCAAGAGAAAGCAGCTTAGAATTCCACTTAAGGTGAATGAATATTAGAGAATGGCGCAGGCCACAACGGCCAAACACCAACATGTCTCACTCAAGAAGAGTGACAATAAAGTTACCCCAGAACAACAGTAAAGTGGGTCGAATGGCAATGACGGCAGACCTAATTAGGTCGTTAATCAGTATCGGGCACTCCCAATGATAGCAGGCGGCTGTTCACATACATTATCCTCTTGATAAAACCCTAAGTTTCCCTAACGCATTAACGTTATACAATTAATTCTATCTAACGCCACCTGGCGTTGAACCTATAACCTTCGCAACCATGCCACTAAGCTAATGGCAACCTAACTCCTAAACCTAAGAAAGAATAATATTACATATACACGTATAGCTCATGCCTCACAGATTATGAGGGTAAGTTTAATCATATAAACCTGGGAACCTTGCTAGGCAATAAGAGCAAGTCCACATTTAGGAGATTCCCTACGCAACGCCCTTATTACTCTGTCAATTAGCACAAAGTGAGCTTTAATATCTTAAACACTTGATACAAACACATAATAAAAGACTAAGGGCACAACACTAGCGGGCCTAGCTAGTCGCAAACCTTCGACTAGCACGCATAATAAATACACACGATATCTCTTTCTATAACACGCCTCATGCTCTGAATGCAGCGTAAACTTCTAGTGACCATTTTAGCGCACTCCACACGAGCGTAGACTAACTGGGTCGGTGATATACCAGCACAGTACCACGGTGTTGACGAGTAGGTGAGTACCAGCCAGGTACTCTATGTAGAGCCGACGAGGAGTACCAACAGGGTACCAGGCGTAGACGAGTTGGTGTGTACCAGTCTGGTACTTTATGTAGAGCCAGCGAGGAGTACCACCAAGGTACCAGGCGTAGACGAGTTGGTGTGTACCAGTCAGGTACTTGATGTAGAGCCGACGAGGAATAGCACCAAGGTACAGGGCGTAGACCACCAGCAATATTACCAGGTGTAGAAGAGTCCGAGAGTACCAGCTAAGAACCATCTGTACCAGATGATGTTCCACTAGTAATCTATCAGCTTTAGTAGACTGAAGGAAATCGAGTCTAATTCGGCGGGGGCTAGCTGCGGCGAGCCCGAGTTTGCCGTCCACTGGACGCCATAGCGTCCGACTAGGGCAGCGACTATCTGTGTTGAAAACGTTGACTCGTCACTCCTTTCTTGTTGTAACTATATCGGAAAGCTCCGAGGCCAGGACTAATACTGTTCTAGTGTCGAGAGACGGAGCGGAGAATCGAGCCAGGCCCAGCTCAGCCAAACTGCGCCTGCGTGATCAACTACGAAAAAAAGAGGGGATAAATAAATATAAGGTCGAATATTACGACTCTTCCATGAAAGAGTAATTTAGGATAGTAAATCATAGATTCCCATTGAAGATCAAGGAAGATAATAATCGGAGGGTGTGAACATGGGGCCTCCAAAAGGGGCTAAGGTTAATGAGTATTTGATATTTCTTCATGAGGTTACGTAACCATTCACTTGTGCGAGATAATCTTGATTAGCTCGGCACAAGTTGATAAATTACTTCAATTCTCTTGTGCTCACAGTGTCCTGGTGGTCTACGGGTAAGGTGTTGTGCTTCTGTGCTGGAGGTCTGGGGTTCAATCCGCGGTCCAGCACAGATTTCTCTGATTGCCAAACCCTTCCTTCACCTCTGACAAGACATCTTGTGAATGTGTGGAATCCTATTCCTCCACCGTGGTTCAGATCCCACGTTAAATTTTAGGTCCTCCATTTCATCTCACAATCACCCTACCATTACACATTAGCGTAAGTGCATATAACCCGAACAGGTATGGATAACAAAGGGAATTTAGGCTCTAGCCTCCCCTTGGTAACATATCTTCTCTTGTATATACGTTTTTTATGACCATGTTTTACTACCTGTAAAGGCTATATGAATAAATTATAATCACTCTAATGAGATAGATATTAGGAAGGACGTATTTTAGTGGTCATCTACTCGCATTTGCATAGAAGAAAAGTGGAAAATCATTTAGTAAAAACCACAGACCTGAACAGGATTCAAACCTCGGTCTCCACCTTTAATACCAGGATAACGATCAACTTGTCTTTAACTTAATGAAGCGTTCTCTTAAGGTTCACTTAACTTAAAACAGATGTGTGATCAAGATTCACGTAAATTAACATAACAACTCGAGCCAAACATCTACATTCTAGAGTACCGGTGTGTATTTTGATCTCTGATTTGTATTATTTGTAAAGTGATTATCTGTGAATGTTTACTGTTTTATATCGATAGTTTAGTTTAGTTTATTTAGACATAGTTAAAATAAAAACATTACATTAGTACTACAATCAGTCAATACAATTTAGATAAACAACAAAACAGTTCTTAGAATAATAACCTTAACAAAAAAAATATATATTCAACTAAGTGAAAAGGGACAACCTGAACATTATCCTAGACCTAACCCCAGTACCTATTTAAAAAAAACTGGGGCGTGCTACCCTTCTTAACTCTATTCTCCTATTTCACAATTCCTTTTTATTTATTAACTACATCGAGTTTAGCGCCTAAACCTAATGTCCATATATTACCGCCTACCCTTTGTTGTTCAACTTGTTGGTTCACCCCGGGTATATTACGCCCCCGGTACCCCACCCCACTGGATATCCCGCCGCTACCGGATCCGGTGGTTCCGGGTCAGCAAGAGCCCCAACGGGGCTGGGCATCCCCTTATTCACCACCTGGGGAGGTGCCCTATCAAGATCTCGCTCCGCCTACCTTCCCCACAAAGCCAGCACCATGGACCTAAACCTAACTTATATACTAATTACTATAAAACTAGTACATTTAATTCAAAAGTAAAAAGAAAAAAAAAGAAAAGCTTAACCTAACTTATCCTAATCACTTCCTCAAGGCTGCAGTCTTTTCCTGGTCCTCTCATACAGACGACTGTTGCCAGCCGATGGAGAGAGTCCCCGACGGTCCGGAAGCCCGTTTGCTCGAACCCTACTACACACTTGTCTCCAAGTATGGGGATCCACTGAGCAGAGGGGTGAATTCCGCCGTCAACTCATTCTTACATCATGGCTCTACCCAACTGGAACTGCAGCTCCCCACGGTTCATCGGAGGTTCCCACCTCCGGAATCCAGTGGATACCGCACTCAGCTGGGCTCCGGATATCCAGGAGTCTCATCTCGGTCCACCCTACAGCCTACCGTCTCTATCCATATACTTATTCAATAAATTTCCGCTACCAGTTATGGTCTTCAAAGTCCTCCATGTCTGTCCCGTCACCACTACTGGTACCAGTCTCATCGCTGCTACTGGTCGTCCCTACCAGTTCCCTAATCGTTACGTCTAGATTTACGTCCTGTCTCCTGTCACGTCGTCTCCTCTTTAAGTCTTTCACGTACCTGTCCCTCTCCCTACGTGACGCGTCATCCGCAATCCTGTCGAGAAGTCCCCACCTGTTCACATCCCGAACTACATGGTACACAGTACTAGCCTGCAGAGGCACCTGCAGATCCGCCCTTGCTTCTAGTGTTTGGGGGCATTCTAATACGACATGCTCAGGCGTGGCCTTCTCTCCACAATCGCATTTGTCGCTATCAGTCATTCCCCTACTAAAAAGTGCCGCTCTGTATGGCCCATGACCAGTTATGTAATGCACCATTCCCGTTGACAGCTCCAAGTACTCCATCCTCATCCGTTCTCTTACATCAGGAAAGATCCGGTAGGTCCTCCTGCCCGTGTCACTCGCGTCCCAGTCGCTTTGCCACTCATCCAGGAGAGCCTCTCGGACCTGTCCCTTAGTACTCACCCCCACTCTGGTCAGTTCTCCCACCTTAACAAGATCACCCTTCCTGAGCCAATACAGAGCAGCTCTTTTCCGCACCTCCAAGTCCAATGGCCAGATACCCAGGGCCACGCACAACGAGTCAGTTGCCACCGTCCTAAAGGCGCCAGAGAGCCTAAGAAGTACACTCCTTTGCATGCCTCTCACTCTTACTCTCTGTACCACTCGCTTTAATCTATGCGCCCAGACACTGGCTCCATAGCCCACGATGGAGACTAGCAGAGCCTGGTGATAAAGCCTTATGCACCTCATAGGTAGCATAAACCTCTTATTTCCTATACCTATGATCTTATTCATCACTCTTAATGCCCGAACACATGCGTTCTCCACGTGCGCAGTGAAGTTCCTCTTCTCGTCAAGAGTGACGCCTAGGTATCTGGTATTCCTACTACGTCGTATACTCCGTCCGTCCATTTTTATCATCGGATCCCTTTTCAACTCTCCCCTAAATAGCACATAGGTCGTCTTTGCTGGCGCCAAGCTTAACTTCACCCGCTTACACCAAGAGTTAAGCCCTGCAAGCACCGCCCCACTCTTGGTCTCTAGTTCCATCCTTGTCCCTGCCTCCACTATCAGGAGAACATCATCAGCAAAGGCGACCACTCCCGCCGTTCCAGGGAGAGCTTCCACTTCCGATAACCCAGGCTCGAGCCCTAAGTCCCAGAAAATCGGCCCACTGACCGATCCCTGTGGACATCCCTTGGTTAATTTCTTACTTATCTTCATTCCTGGACATCTCAGGGTAGCATACCGATCTCTACAGTAGTCCCTAAAGACCCTGTAGAGATCTCCTGGACACTGTATTTCCCTTAATCTCTCAAACAACGCCGGCCACCACAGATTGTCGAACGCTCCCGAGATGTCCACAAAGATACCAACAACGTATTTCCCCTTACACCTATCAACCAGGTTCATAGCCTCACAGATAGCGTCCTCAGTCGATCTGCCCCTCCTAAAGCCGTACTGCTGCCTATGCATACCCACCTCTCTCCTGTGTTTCGCCAATTTATCGCAGATCACTCTTTCTTGCAGCTTACCACATGTATTCATTAAACATATGGGCCTGTACGACTTCGGGAGTTGCGGGTCTTTTTCATCGCCCTTACTGAGAATGACTATCTCACTCTGCTTCCACACGTTGGGCACTTTGCCCTGAGTGGTACACTCATTCAACAGTCCCGTAATGAAGGGCGCTATCTGCTCACTGATTTCCTGAAGCACCTCGACCCTGATACCATCGGGTCCAGGCGCCTTCTTTCTTTTCATTTGGGCTATGTACCTGGTAACCTCTGCCTGTGTTATCGGATCCGTCCTCGCCCTATTTATATAGGGCTTCATCATTAAATAGGGCTCCATCATTTATATCGATATCATAAATATATATCATTAAACTATTTTGATAAATTTAGATTTCCTATTTTAGTTTCATTAATTTATTTCAATGTCCGATGATTGGCTGGCTAGATCACGTGATACCCTTCATGTAACATTCACTTGACGTGAAGGACCTCTCACTACATCTATTAAGTTAAGTGAACTGCAAGTTAACGTTAATTTAACGGCATCGTGATTGTTTCCATTTAAAAACATGAGAGCCTTAACATTAAGTTATGTTAAGTTAATCTTAATTGAACGTTAAATTGATCGTGATCACGGAATAACAGGCCAATCTAACACGAGAATGATGCCTTAGACCATTTTACCATTGAAGTGGGTATACATTCATGGCTAAGATAGGAACTAATCTTGTATTTCCTTGGGTAAATGATTGAAATTTCTTGAGAGAAAGAAGAATCCCAACATCAGCTAAAATTTGTCACGTGTTTTAGTGCGGCAATGAAATTTCAATTTTCTAATTCCATAGCTTAAGGAAATGAGTTTTTTTTTTATTTGCTTATGATCTAATATTGAATTTCTAAAAATAAAACGTTTGTTTCCCGCACAGTTGATCACGCGAGCTAAGCCTCAATATCGTCAAGTTTGATTATAAGGGGATGCTTGAATGCTGGCTGGTTTTATTGAGCAGTTTTTTCTTAAATTATTTCCCACTTTCCTGTTTAAATATAAATTATGTATTTGAAACATAATCCCTTATGGTTCAGATTATCTTAGTAAATTATAATTAGAGAATTCATTTTGTTAATTTTTGTTTACATAAACTATTCATATTATTAGTATTATTAGCACCGCGTCTTACTACGCACTTACGCTAATGTGTTATGGTAGGGTGATTGTGAGATGAAATGAAGGACCTACAGTTTAACGTGGAATCCGAACCACGGCGGAGGCCTGGCATTCCTCACATTCACAAGATGTATTGTCAGAGGTGAAGGAAGGGTTTGGTAATCAGATAAATCTGTGCCGGGACCGAGGATTGAACCCGGCCACCAGCATGGAAGTCTGACACCTTACCCCTAGACCACCAGGTCACCTATTCATATTATTATTTACCCTTTCACTATGAATTAATTATTATTTTTTTAAATAAATTATAGTAAAAGTATAAGTTGTATTTAAAATATGTTTCTAGTACTACGTCTTATTAACTTTAAAATTATACGTATAAGTATTAATTACGGTAAATATCTAGGAATTAGAATGATTATATTTAGAGGAGGTGCTCCAAAATTTGTGTGGAGGAAAAGGGGAAAACAATTTAAGTAAAATCAACCTAAGTAAGCCCAACTGTAATTTTAATCTCAATCTCCTGTCCATCNATTAAAACATTGAAATCATGTAGTGTGTAATTAAACTAGTTTATATAATGTTTTTAATATTCTATAGCTGCTCTAGTAAATTTGACCGCAATATTAATGTTAGGGGATTACTATATAAATAACCTCATTAAACTGTGCTCTTAAGTATTTCCTGTGTATTAAAATATTATAGGTGTCTTACTTAACCATTTTGCATTGTACATAGTTTTATTTTAGATTTTTTACTAGTTATATAGTTTTTATATTTTCCTTCTAGCAAAAAGTTGCGTAAATTCATAGCTAATGAGGGCTAAGAAGAGAAAACGAGAAAAAAGGTTAAGTACATCTAATAATAAAAAAGAGTTTAACTAAAACGAGCACGAATAAAGAATAAAGAAAGATTAAATTGTAAAAATATAAGCGAGACACAAAGATTATTCTACATTTCTTTTTAGGCAATACTTAAACGTTTAAGATTTTAATAATTTATTATTAAAATTTAGTTAAATGAATATTCTGAAGCACAAAAATCATTAAAATATTAAAAATATTCCCATAGCCCGATTTAAGTACTATACAAGGTGTTCATTTACGTTAAAAATCATAGTACTTGGCACCAAAAATACATATGCACTATCCCAACCATTTGAAAATGTATTCAGACATATGTCTCGGGTATAATGTTCATTCTTGTGAAACTGTAGACAAAACTCACCAAAAAAATGTCATCCCTCAGGAGTACCTCCTTAGTGATTGGTTTTTCTTAGCACCGCCTTTTACATCCCTGTTGGGCTATATTATGTCGTGAATATAAGGATGTGTTTTTGATTGGACGAAATGTTATATAATTTATTGACTAAAAGGGTACAACATCCTTACAGTAAGCAGCGAATACTGTCATGGGTGTGGGCACGAACAAGGCTCGTAGCCTGGTCTACTCTGAAGTGATTACTAAAAGAACCTGTACAAAACGGTCAGTAATGAATGGGTGCTGATGGAGTGCGGTTTGAAAGGGAATCCAATAGGTCAATGTGAAATAGTGGATTAAAAGGAAGGGGTAGGCCATGTCAGACGTGACCAAATGTGTTAGAAGAACGCGTGAAAAAGAGAAACATTAAGAGTTTAAAAAATAAAAGAGCATGTATGACTCTGTGTATGGATGTTGTTGAAGCGAAGAGAGTTTTATTACCTACTCAGTAAGGGAACGGCGTGATTAGTTATGTGTATATAATTTATAACTGTTAAATATCATGAAAAGGGTCTCTCTAATATTATGTAGCAGGCCCAATACGTTTACCAATAAATTAAGGAAATTAAACAAGTGAATCGTTTTACTTAAATAGTCGGGGGTAGATAGTGCATACACTAAGAGTGTGTCAAATTAATAATCATGGACAGTTACTTTTTCCGGGTCATCATCCTGTGTCTAAAATTTTAGAAGTAACCTGATAGTTTCAATAAACTCCCAAAAGTACAATACAATATTGTAATACTGGTAAAATTAATTATGACGCCACTCAAAATTATAAAACCACTTGCAAAACATGATATTAAATATAGCTAATTACTAATTTTTAAGCCTTTTTAAGACATTCTGCTTTTGATAATGTTAAGCAATCTCACAAAAACTACCCATCAAATTGATAAGATCGTGGAAGGTAAGACTTTGTTAGATTGGGTTAGATTGTAAAAAAAATATGTATGTCGATTAATACTAATAAATAAGATTAGGTATAGTGATAGTGAACTAAATAATTTATATTGTTATTAAATTGATTATAAAATTATGAAAGAAAAGGCATCGTATATTTAGTCAGGGCTGAAAACGGGATTTGGCAGAGAGATACCAACCCAGTCCAAGGCTTGGCCATGTAACAAACAAATTAATAGTAAAAGAGAACCCTTAAGTCTCAAAATAAAGGGGATTCCAAGGTGTACAGATGTTAAATCGATTCCCAGTAAGTAAAATGCATACCCTTGAAATAACCATGTTAACACTTCTGCATGAAATGATTTGTTACGTATTTTGTCAGTTATAGGTCCTGCTTATTATTTAAATACCCAAGGAGCATTGTTCAAACTATCTTTAAGTTTGATTTGTGTGATTGCATTCCCAAATGCGTCAATTGGTTAGAACTCCACTTGATAGTTGTCTTTTACCCGCTATTCCTTACAGTCGAATCAGTTCACACTAGTGTATCAATGGACCTCTCCTTCTAAAATACTAAATATCTTCTCATTTATTTGAGTAACTTCGTCATTCTGTGAACATAAAATGTAAATTTAAAATTTTAGTTGGGCTTGGCCTCTTTCCAAATGTTGCGTGAACTACTGAGCCGAGTGTCAAAATTTCCTTTGGAACTTTTATGATATTTCCATTCAAACTGTATTTTCTCACCTCTCCATAGCCCAATTGCATTAATCAGAAACGTAGGTTACTGTTAATTTCCCGTAAGTCACATTATTGTTTGACTTGAGAGTTTTATACATACTTTTTTCATAGCTAAGAATATGTAATGCATTTTTGGACGATTACTTTCATAAAAACATGTAGAGTAATGGGTAAACTTTACCAGATACCACCACCTAACATTAAAACTTTTCTCCCAAAGGGGAAAATTTGTAATAATAATTATTATTATTATTATTATTAAAACCTATTCTGCAATAAATTATTGACTTCTTGTAGTGCATTGCATAGAGCCATGGTTGATTCATCCCATATTTGCAGTCTGGCTTCTGATGACGGTTGCATCATTCAATGTCATACTCATGCAAGTTTTTGTTATGCGTCCAACGTAAAAACATTCTAATATAAGCTTTGTTTTCCTTCATGTTAGATATATCTTGGATAATTTCCGGTAGGTCATGTGATGGTTTTCTCTAGGTAAAGTATTTTTACTTTCTGCCACACAGGATCATTAGGTTCTGTACAATTCAGAGAGACAAATTTTTACAACCGGAACATAAGGGATTATGATTATGACGTTTCCTGGAAAAGTCCTCTGCAAGGACTAAAACAGCTTCTTTCTGTCAATGTATCCTTCCACACTCTTTCATTTTCAGTATGCATTTAGATTAGAGTATGTAAATGTAAGCTCAAACAAAATAATGATGTTGAACTTTACCTATGTAACTTTTATTAAACAAAGAAAGAGTTTTTATCTGCTAATAGGCCTAGCTATGAATTAGAAACAACAAACAAAATTATAAAAGTAGGTCACATTATTATTATCTGAAATTTATCTTTGACTCTGAGAAAAAATCCTCTGGACAGATATACATAATAGACGCAGACACCATTAGACTTTTATTAATATAAATATGAATTTAAACTTAAAGATTGGCTAGAGGGTAGTTAAAAATTGATAGTTTAAAGAAACGTTGATTAAATTTGTACACATATATATGTTAATTTGTATAGCATATCTGTTGCATAGACAATTCGTTCTTAGAGAAAATAAAGAGGAGAGAATAGGAAATGTTAATTAATTAAACACTATAAAAGCTAGGTATTGACATTCTACCGTCCGGTTTTTGCTGGCTCAATATCCCAACGGTAGCTTAGCTCAATTTAGGGAACTAACTGGAGAGAGGGAGTGGGTTGACATTACATGTCGGTATTTCATATATAAACACAAATTTAATCACCAATAAGACAATAGATATATATTTTTATATAGCCAAATGATGGTTCGCTAATATCTAATAATATGAGTTGTTAAAGCTGAGAAAGTGGGCATGTGCCCACTCAAGAGTAATAAACATAGTAGTCAATTAAATATATCCAGCTTTCAGAATTCATATTCATTTTACAATGATGAACTTAAAGTTACGTGATGGACTAGATCATCGAGCTAAGTTTATACATTTAAACCTCCTAAAGAGGAAAGACTCCTTAAAGAGAAAGCCTGCTTCAGCATATATATCTAACGGTATATATAGATGAAACTATATTAAAATAAAAATAGAAACCCACTCGAATAAATACTAATTTGAATGACCAGACCCTCAATAATTAAAAACCCATTTAAATAATGTATAATCCAAGAGACCAAAATATATATAATAAATATTATGTACAGAATAACTCAAATTAATCTTTAAGGAGTTAAGGTAGCAACATAGCAACTTAAGCGGACCAATAGAGACATTCTAGTTAAGTATTAAGTCGATCATACCAGTTCTTGGACTAGGAAAAGCACAGCATGGAAATATCCAGACTTAGGCCATGAGGATTCTTAGGCAGCAGAAAATATAAAGTTAGCCCTAATCCTGATCAGGAAAGCCTTTGTTAGCTTCTAATATCCTTACAAGTTACACACACATGGAAATAAATAATTTAATATCTGAACTATGGCAGGACCTACAAACGCCACTAGTATCTTAAGGACGCCGGGCACTCACAAGTTGGAAAGTAAATACGAGCCACGCCTGGCATTTACAGGTTTTCACAAGTTGCCCATCGAACAAGGCAGGGCAAAAAAAATAACAATGAAAATATTAAACAAACGACCTAATTTGTTCTCTAATATTATACGGCTAAGCTCATGTCTCAATGTCAGTTATTTTAGTAAAGCTCAAATTAACAAATTTATTTAATCATAGTAATTCAAAGCAGCAGTCAACTCATTTTAAAAAACATTAAACAATAGGCCATTAAGTGAGTAGAAACCAAGATTATTTTGGAAAGACTAACTCTGAACAAATGATTTTATGAAATAATACTTTAAAAAATACCAATAAGGATTGTAAGCAAATACATTTAATACATATTAAATAGTAATTAAACTATACGCCCACTTCTGGTTCAAACGACTAGTATAAATTGGTAGACATTACGTATTATTAAATCCGCAATCCCGCCTCCCTCTAGCTGGGATGAGAGAAAGATCCAATATCTTGAGACGTAGTTCTAATCAGATGTAGACCTCAACGGAGCTCCCATAATGAACATAATTACAGTATAAGTATAAATGTGTGTGATCTAGACTAACTTACCCCTATTCATCGCTCGCATATATATATATGCAAGCGGTGAATGAGCTGGCGCGTGCTTTAGTTGATTTAGAGTAGTTAGAGCCCATTTCCACGAGCGTATTTAGCAGCGCTGCTAATAATAATAATAATAATAATATTTAGCACCGCGTCTTACTACCCGTTCGGGTTATATGCTTAAGTACTAATTAAACTAATGGATTAGGAATTGGGAAGGTTGAATTAGAGGAAGTGAACCCGCATTTGCGTGGAGGGAGAGTGGAAAACCATCTAGGAAAAACCACCCCCAGTTCACCCTACCGAGATTCGAACCTCGATCTCCCCATCCTCAGCAGTCGAGCTCAACACGATAAGCGCGTTAGCCAACTACGCCACCGAGGCGGGTAGCAACGCTGCTGCCGTACACGATCGCCTGTTCTCGCTACTAACCGCGGTGTCTGCTAGCGGCGCTGCCAGTGTATATACCTTAAATTAAATGGTCCTGTTTCAACGGGCGGCAGAAATATTCGCGACTCTTTCAAAATATATAGCCACGTGTTGTTGTGCTAGGCTTAGAAATTACAGTATTATTTATTAACATAAAATGTCATCCCAACAATCCTTTGAGAGCTTACATGTGGAAATGTTTATTAGTGAGATAGAGATGCTACCAGTCATTTTGGATTCAAAGACGTCTGAACACAGCAATAAGCAAGAAAAAAGATCGTGGAAATCATTGTTCTGAAATTTTATTCCATATTCATGTATTACGTAAAGACCTTATTAGGGGTGAGGTGAGATCCGAACAATTCTTACGTAATACAGAGAGAGACAGGAAAGAATAGAAAGAATAGGGGAGTGTGAATCACAAGTAGATTAAAAAATATTATAATATTATAAATTTACCAATTTTATCAGTTTAATGCAATAAATTTAGATTTAATATACAACAATATTTATAGTGAATTATTATGAATTACGTATTTTGCACCATTAATTTACAAGTATCGTTAATAGCTACCATTAATTTATTTAATGCATAAAAATCATCTTTATTCTGTTAGAAGGAGGGAGAGGGGGGGAGTCCAAAATGGCAAAAAAAATGATTTTATTACTGAAATCTTAGAAGGAAACATGGACATAATATTGGCAGTGCGATAGCAGCGTTGCTACGAGCGTTGGCAGCGCTGGTTCCACGTTGCTCAGCAGCGCTTCTAAATACGCTCTTGGAAATAGATTCTTAGGCCTATTCTCCACTAGCGGCTAAAACGCTAGCAGTTAAGGCGTTAGCTACTGCGCCTTTGAATGAAACCCTTGTTATCGAGTTAGAAAATAAGTTTTCATATAGACCAGCGTTTTGACCGCTTTCTCTGGCAGTCTGAGGGCTTTAAAACTGCCTAGTGGTAGAAAAGCGAATCAACCTACACCAGGTGACAACAGGCAGTTGTGGCTCAATGTCACAACACGTCTTTCAGCAGGAATAATAAATACTCTTCCTCGAGATGGTATCACGCTCTGCAATATTTTCACTCACTAAACCAAGTAGTTTTATCAAATAAAACCACAGACATTTTATAGTACAAAAAATAGCTTATCTGGGTAAATTCTGTTATTCATAGACATAATATAAAACTGTCCTGTTGAGAAATGTTTAGATAATGTGAGGTGAATCCACCAACGTCTTGTTTGACGAGTTTTTTTTTTAGTTTCCCCCAAGGAAATAAGTCCCGCAATACAGCCGGTCTGTACAATATCCCTTTTTAAACTAATCTGCACAAGTGGAAGTAGCAATGCGCGGCATTTAAACAGCTAGTGTATCTGTTGTAAATATGTTTCAAGAGTGACGTTTCATACAATTTAACCACCGAATGCGGATCACTAAATATTAGTTTATATGTTTGGTTCTATTGGTACCATCAAACTACTTAAAATATATTATCTGCTTTAAAACTAGATGCTTGATAAAATAAACTAGTCTGTATAAACACTCTAATTGATTATTTTAGAAAATTCGTTTCTATAACTTCCATATCGAGTTTTTAAAATTATTCTTTTATATTATTTTTAAAGGTTTCAACAGTACTTCATAAGCACATGAATCATAACAAAATTTGTATATAATTTTAATAACTTTGCTTAATATTTTCAGAGAATTAAAAAGAAATGTATTCATAATTATATTTTGCGTTAAGATTTTCTTTGAGCATATCCATAGTTTGTTTAGGTATAAGATTACAACTCTTAAATTAATGGTATTTAAATAATAAAAATATTTCAAAATATTACATTAGCTTAGACATGATACACACTTTGACTTTGTAACAATAATTTCATAATAATATTTTACTTTTTATCATTTTAACTTATTCTATAATATATTTCATCCTATTTATTGTCATTAAACTATTTTTAAAAATGTTTTCATTTTCTTAAAAAGATATTTTCAAATATAGCTTTATACCTTATATATTTATAAAAGTATCATGTGATTAAGGTGTTACATTAAATAAGTTACAAATGTCCACATTTCACAAATTTAAGACCAGAATATTAATATTGTAAACCCCTTTTAAAACGTATACATATAAATTAAATCCTTTTCTTCATTATTAAAATTAAAGTTCTTTGTTCAGTTATTGAAACGAGCGTAATATTATTTTTGGCGCTTGTAGTTTTTCAGTCTATGAATAACACCTGTACTCTATGTCTTTAATAAATATACAAATATTGGCACATATTTATGTATGTTTATATTTAACATATATTAAAATCGTATAATATAATATTTTGGAATCAAGATATTTTACATGCGTATAACAAGAACAGGTGATAAGACGCGGTGATAAAAAAAATTCTATACCTTACCCAAGTTTGTCTATTCGATTAAAAACCAAGTGTTTGGCTGTTTATAGAAAGGCCTTAACGCGAGTTAACTCAATAGTTTAGTTTTTCTACAAATTATGAAAGAATTAAAACCATGTTTTATTGTAAAGAGTTAGATTACAAGAATCTAATTATAATTTCGATATTTGTATTTTTTTCTAACATATTATCCGATCAGTATCAATTCATTTAGAACCAAATAATAAATATATATATTGCAAGCGAATGCATTATTTTGTTATTATAACAAAAACTGAGTCCACAACTCTTTTCTAAATAAGGTGGCAGCCAAGATAGTACCGCTCCTTAAAAAATGTCAATTACAAAGGGATTTACTGTATTAAATATTGTGTACACATGATATTATATGCTCGTTTTAACTATTAAGAAATTAACTTATGTCTCACGCAAGACATATTCTTAAAATGACAAATTCAGAATAGGTGTTACTGAGAATAAAAATTGTATTAGCAAAAAATAAAGTAGTCTTAAAATTTAAAGGAAAGAGAACCAAAAGAGCAGCGTGTAAATTATATGACATTTAAATAAATGTTATAACATTCAGAAACTAATAGAACTAATCAGGTGCCAATAAACTAGCAATTTGGTTATTGTGATGATTGAAATCCTTTTGAGTTGATGTTTTTGTTTCACGTCTTTCTGCTCATCTGGACTACAAATATGTGTTTCACTATATGGGTAGGGCTGAGGAAGGTAGAGTCTTAGAGTAAATTTACCCATATCTACATTAAGTGATAATGAGAAACAATTTAGTAAAAATAACCATTGACATACTTGACTAGAAGTTAAGTCTCAGACCTCACCGTCACCAGTAAACCAGACTGAATGAGCTTGTAGTTTAATTCGTGGGATCACCAGCTAGGGTTATTTCTATTTAATTTTTGGATTTAACATTTCTAATCGAGTCATAAATAGTATTCACCTATTTAATCTGTAAATTCATGTTAAGTGTCTACAAATTAAGTATGAAATATTAGTTTACCAGAAACTACTGAACTTTTTTTTCGGCATATGTGCTGTCATAAAAATTGCGCTAATTATTTAATATAATATTGTATATACAAGATTTTAATGATAAGGTTAAGAATCCAAACAATTATTGTTTTAAATATAAGTTCTATAAAATATATAAATATATATAGTATGATTAACTATGTGTTTATTTAGAAATAAGTATAACTTAAGTATTCTTTTATCTTTTCGATACATGTTAATCCTTATTCAGTTCAACATTTGTAAAATGTTCACATATACATAACTATAGAAAGACATAGAAAAGGTATATTAAGAAAAAGATATTATGAATATTGTTTTATGTGTGTATTTGTTAAATATATCTCTCTATATATATATTTAAATTAATAAATAATTGATGGATTCTCACCAAATCTTGTAGACATATTTATACTTATGATAGAATCTTATTTATCATATGATATTGATTAAAAAAATTGCATGGAACTCTTAAGGTTAGTTATTTTAATTTTGCTCTATATTATTTAGTGTTAATATTTTATAATATATTTAAAAGTTACACCTGGTCACGGGAATCTAACTAAAAGCATTTAGCTTAACACATTTTTTTTAACATTGAGCTATTCGAACTAGCCTTAGGTGTCTAGGTACCTAAATCACCAATTATTTAAGGTTTAGTCTATAATGGAAATGTGAGATTGTCAGTTAGTTAATAACTATAATTAACACAGAGTACCGGTAACTCTTGTTCGATATTTCAGGATGTAATTTTTCAGTAAAATATTTATTTTAAAATAATATTTGCAGTTAATTTCTAGCCAGTGATAGTTTGAACTATATATTTATTATTTTATTCAAAGTTACAGTGAATGCCTATTACTTTTTCAAATGAGGTTATTTTTTAATTTATTTTTTCGTCATAGTCCTTACAATGAATCTATATATGCGTATAAAAAATATAGATTGTAAAAAGTTTCCATATCGACACTGTTGGGACACGTGAACTAACTAATGTCAAGATTATTTACTCGTGTTAAATGTTGACAGAGAGGTAAGGGTACAAAATCTAGTAAACTGTTCATTTGATTCTAGTTCTTATAAATAGTTTTCTATTTTCTCTTAGCGAAAGTGTGTATGAACATCATTTAAATTTCTAATCCCTACCGAAACTAGCGTCATAAAAATATGGATAACCTTGATTTGTAGCAATTTGCATAGGGAAAAAAAGTTTCCATAAAAAATTATTTATTGAAAACCTTATACAGTACTAGTATTAGAAGCTATACATGGGCATTAAACATAGGAAATATTTTGATTCTAATTTTATGTATTTGTAAATGGCATGTACATTGCCTACAGTTTTAAGTTGAAAATATCTATTTTAACTATTCGGCAAGTTGGAAATGAGTTTCTTACAAACTTTTTAGTTTATCTTGAAAGATGAGAGTAGAGAGATTTGAATATATGCTTGAGACTTGGATGACATTGAAGGAAATTGAAAAGAACCGAGATAAGTATGGCCGTCTAAGGAAGTTCAAGTGAAAACTTACGAAAATACACAAAAAGAAAGAGAAAAAGGGCGTCAAACGAATAGTCTGGTATGAATGACCTGGAAACAGGACTTTAAAAATATAAAGACTACCTAAAAGATTAAAATATTTTATGGAAATATAGAATATGATTTTTCAGAGAGTGGGAGGTAAAGAATATACCAAAGTTTTTACAGATATATAATAATATTTTTTACACGTGCCCCTTATTATTACCTATATGAGTTATCCACATATTATTATTATTATTATTATTATTATTAGCACCGCGTCTTACTACCCGTTCGGGTTATACGCACTTACGCTAATGTGTAATGGCAGGGTGATTGTGAGATGAAATGAAGGACCTACAGTTTAACGTGGAATCCGAACCACGGTGGAGGCCTGGCATTCCTCACATTCACAAGATGTCTTGTCAGAGGTGAAGGAAGGGTTTGGCAATCAGATAAATCTTTGCTGGGACCGAGGATTGAACCCCGGCCGCCTGCATAGAAGTCCGACACCTTACCCCTAGACCGCCAGGTCACCTATCCACATATTAATTGTACACTAATATGGTAGGAATGAGAAAGGTATAGTTTGGAGAAAATATATTGGCATTTTATTGGTAGAAAGGACATAATTTATTTAGGATATAGCACATCAGTGTACCCAGTAGGTACTCCAAACTGAAACTCTCCTTCGTCGTCAAACCAGTCCAGACGAGACTGATAATTATATTCATGTTCCCACTGATGTGTGTAGAAATGTTATTTAAGTAGTTAAATTATAATCCATTTTACCTGACCTGTTTTACAATTTGTGATAAGAGCCTGGACTTTGTTCTCACCGAGATTTAAAACAAATTTTCTGAGTTAATTAGTTTAGTACACAGCACTTTAACGGATTTTTTTTTTGTTCAACCTAAATTTCAAATATTAATTGCCTGGGCTGTAATACTTTAGTTTGTACATTTTTTAAAAGAAGAGATATTTAATGACTTAATCTAGGGATTATAAACGAGGATATTAGTTAGAAGAAGTTCACTCTTTTTAGCATGAAGAGGAGATCTGAAATCTATCCTCAAATAAACCCCGCCGATGTTCTTACATAACTACCCAGGCTAGCCTGATTTCTTTATTTGGGGGTGACCTTCAATCCGTGTAACTACTTATGTTTAGTAATAAATTACTTTTCATCCCATCGAAATTTTAACTAAGAAAAAATCAAATTGGTGAGGAGTTAAAGTTCTTTTAAAAGGTTCAAACCATGTCATTAATAATTAATGTCGTAGTTTTGTTTATTTCTCAAAATTCAAATAAAATTGTATTTTAAATTATGCATATAATAATTTTTTATAATAATATATTAATTCACTTTTTATGAGAATATAGGAAATATTGTTTAAAAATTTATATTATTTCATTGGTAATGAAAGTGGAAGAATGTGATTATATGAGTTGAAAGCTGACTTCTTTAAACCTTTAAAAATTGAAACGATCTTAACTCTATCGAATAGTATTTTCTAGATCATCTTTTCAAACTCGGTTCATTCATACTAAGAGAGGGAAGTAAACTTTACAATTGCGTTGGTCACACTCAGTAAAAAGGCACACTTTCATCTGCTAACAAACGGACGTGTTTTGAAACCCTTCAGGTTCATATATAGCACTTTTCGTATCTCTTTCACCGGATAAATACTTTTTTTTCTTACTAAGCCTTGCTCTCTTTAAAGTTTCATTTCCTCTCGCATTTCGAAAGATTTTCCGTACCAGAAAATCTCATAGCTTCTTCCTTTATTGATTTCTTTTATATTTTTTTATTTTCTCTTCATTTCTTTTTTTACCTCGTTTTCATTTCCAATTTCTGTTCCCCAATTTATGGCATCAAAAGGCTAGTAACTGGCCGCTACACACCAATGGCCTTTTCTCTCCTATTTCTCTCTCTCACTCATTCTCTGGAGATGTTTCACCCGTTGGGAAAAAAAATGTGTTTTCAAGTTTTTTACTCGATACGCTCTTCACTTTCCTCACCTCTGAAAAAAAAAAAGCAGACATAAAGAGAAGAGTCATTCCCGCAGCAATGGAATTAGCCTGTAATCCTGGCTTGATAGAAGGTTGTTATATCTATGGAATATTTTAATTGTAAATTACAGTTTTGCATCAAACGTAAAGAGGATTACATCAAATGGATTAATTATCTTTAAAGTGTTTTATAATTCTACTATTAAGATGAGCCAGAACGTAGTCAATTTCAAAAAACAATAAAATGTATTTTATATTAAAAATAATATATAAATGTAAAATCAATTATTTAATTAAATTACCAAAAGTAATGTAGTTTTTGCTGTTATTCTAACTCTATTGTTAATATACAGCACTTACCGACTTAAATCACTCTGTCTTTATTAATCAGTTTAGGCACAGTCACAAATTGAATGTAAAGTAAACACTTGATTGAAATTGTACTTACTTGTTTAGTTTAGACACAGTAACACAAATCCATTTCTTGTTTATTTTTATGTTCAAAGTCACACAATTAATATTTAATTTCTACTTAATTAACCTATGTAAGCCCAGTGAGACACTTGATTAAATGTCTACTTGATTGATCATTTCAAGCAGTCATGAACATAATTCAATATTTAATTTATTGAATAATATTATCCTATTTAATTTAACTTTTAAGTTATAATATACGGGAAATTCTTTAACATGGGGGACTTACTTTAGATGTCTCGGAACATATAAATAGCGAAAAAAAGTTAGTATAAACATTAGTCTTATTTCTCATTATTTCTGAACTGTAGTGATTTTTTCTTACATCAGTGCGTAACTGTCTATCTTAACAAGAACTGATAAAAATGGACACCTTGCACTTTAATGTAAGCCTGTAATCATCGATTCAAGAACATATTTTACGTTCCAAAATTTCAGACATTTCTTAGATTTTTTGGCAGCCTTGCTCAATACGTTGATGTAGTATTTATTTACAGGACACAGCGGGTGTTATGTAAACAATCGTTATCAGATGGCCATAGAAATCATAAATTCAGCGGATTTAAGTCTTGGGAATAAGAAGGCCAGAGAAATATGTCCTGCAAAACTTATACTACTTTTTATGGAATCTCTCATTTAATCAATGTCTAGCTACATGGTTAAAGCGTGGTGATCATGTAAAAGCCAAATACTCATTAAATTGAAAAATTACACCTGAAAACGGGAATCGAACTTGGAAGCTTTGACTTAGTGCACCAATGCTCTAATCACTGAGTTTTCAAGGAGTCCTCCCGTGGATAGGGTCATTACTCACTAACATTTTTAAGGTGAGTCTAAGGTGGCTGATTTATCTGATAACTCAAGATCTTGTAATCGTGATCAATATATATTTTTTTGGTGAGTCCTGGACTCTATTTTAATTTGTCAATTTATAAAATTGTAACCTCAGTTGTTAAAAGCCTTACGTATTGTACATAAAGTTTTTTCTAATTTATATAATATTATTTCAGAAAAATTATTAAAAAAGTAAGAATAATTTAAAAAATAGGGATTATTATGAATACTAAAAACATAATAATCAAAATAATAAAACACATTTTACTAATTACTTCCGCTTTAAACAAGCAAAGTTTCTGAAATGAGTAAAAACAAAATTCAAGTCATGAAAACTGTTATTTACTAAGACATCTGCAAAAAAAAAACCAATAAAAGAACAAATATAATTCATTCCACAGTACGGTATGTTCTCTTTTCACAATTTTATACAGACTTTCTTCAAAATATATAACTTTACAAAATGTAATATTCATTGTTCTGGCTTTATAAAATAGGAAAGTTGCGTATAGCCTAGTTCAATCAAGCTATTAATTTATTCAAATTTAAATTTGAGCTCCCCGTGTTTAATGTTTAACCTTTAGGCCTATAAATACAAACATAAATATATTTTAATACAGCTACGTCTACCAAATAACTTAGTTACATATTTATTTAACTTAAATCCACTTACATAAAAAAGGATTTATTCAAAAATTCTCAATATTAATCTAATATAACGTAGCTATAGGCTAAAATTAAAATTAAATACTTAAAGACTACCAATATATCAATTTTGTAAATTTTAGTCAAACCATAGACGATTAAACTTCCTGTGTTGCATGAGACAATGTCGTTTTGAGAGATTCTTTTACGTCAGAATTTCACCACTTTCGCTTAAGGTTAAGTGGAAATACCTTAGAGTTTTAGTGAGCTTTAGATATTGAGAACCAATTATTTATGTCCATAGTGGTTCACTTTAAGCGGAGTTGACTGTATATTTATGTAGTGATAACTTAAACCCTATGACAACTAATATGTTTAATTTCAAACTCATGAACTAAAGAAAGGTGGCACTTTTTATGTCTACTTAGGGAAACTCAAAGGTGCACAGCTCGTGTGTAGTTTTTAAAACAAGTATATTGAACCTAGTGCCTGAGACAACGTGACTACTTGGAAGTGAATCTTTAAATTCAACCAACAAAAAATCGTATAACCTAAACGTGTAGTAAGACATGGTGTTAAAAACATTAACCAGGCCTGTTAAAACAATTTTTCTTTTTAACCAGTGCGTCCTATTACCTGTTCAAGTTATACGCTTATGTATTAATTACGCTAATGAGTTAGATATGAATAAGGTTGAATTTTATAGGAAGTGTACGTGCATTTGTGTAGAGGGAGAGTGGAAAAACATGTGGGGGAAAACCCCTAAGTGCACTCAACCTAGATTTGAACTCCGATCTCCCAGCCATCAGAAATTAAAACTTTAAATAATCTAGAATATAAAATGAGCAACTAAGATATTTCTTACATCCATAGAGAGCTAGACACATTAGACATTTTAACTACCTATTCGGGTAGCTAGAGAAGCAAGAAACATATAAAGCGGAAACTTGGTAATAACCAGCGCTCTTTGGGAAACCTTAGTTTTTGCTACCATATATATGAATAGGAAGTATTAAACTGTGTGATTGCTGGCGCGGAAGGTTATCAAATGAGGGATCCTGGAAATCTTAAACAATGTATATAACTTAGAGAAATTCAGTTTTTACACCTCAGACTTCATGACCTCTCGCATATGTGACTGCAAAACCAATAGACCTGGAAAAGTGAAACTTAGCCAACGTACTAAGTGAAAACTGAGAGGATGCAATAGCGATATTTTTTAATGATTTATACATTTTTAAAAACTCATGATTTTAGCTACGTGATTTGTTTTCTATCGAAACTCTTATCCAAGGAGACATTTCAACCTTCAATACAAAGTAATTTATAAAATACCACTAACTTTAACCGGGTAACTCCGGGTTTTGCAGATAGTAAATAATAAAACTCAGTTTATTGGAACTATTGAGAAATGTTATGATTTAAAGTCTTGGATTAATTTTTATTACTAGTAGAATTGCAAGAAAGTTAAGAAGTCCCTCGTTCATAAGTGATTTAAAAAGATGTTTTATTTAACCTTGTCGAGATAATAATACATATAATTTTGAATGTATAACCTTTTAAAAATGTGACCCATTTACTCCATACGTAAAACTTCAAGCATTTAGAAAATGCATAATTTTTTAATGAAATAAATATATGGTCGAAATATACCCCAAAAACGTAGCGTTAAGTATTTATTTACAAAGGCTGATAACCTATTGGCATTAGGATACTATTATTTTTACCAATATATGTATTTGATACACAAATACCCTTAAAAAGACGTCTAGTATTACATTGATCTTTCAAAAACACGTTTGTGAGTTTTGAGGGATAAACAATTTAGTTCTAAATTTGTATAAGACTATGACAATAAATGAACAAACGTATTACTTATGTATAAAAAATTACGGCTAAAATGTTTTAAGGAATAAATTTATTTATTTTAATCTAATTTAACAAAAATTGATAAAGTTCCTGCTCACTTTATCAAATGGACCCATCCACACAATACCTCAATCGTAGCAAACAAATTGGCCGGATACATATCTGAATGTTCTTGTGCTAGAGAAAGACATGTTGTAGCTCTTCCTTCTAGAGCTACGTTGTAGAAAGTCATCATTAAAATCTACTGATTTACGTCAAGCACGCTCCCCCTGGCAACGGATACAAGCTTTATGGAAAACCAAATTTCCAGCCCTCCTTTCAAATTCAAATATCGCGCCCCACATTTAGAAAGTCATAGAGAGCTGTGTTAGATATAGGAATAAATTACACCTTTAAGGAAGAAAGGGTGTGACAAATAAGGTGCAGGCTTAAGGGGAAAGAAAATAAATCAAAAACCGGAAACGGTTGTGAATTCTCTTACAGGATTATTCATAGTTGCCACGCATGTGAGTGTTGTAAAAAAAAGTATGTTCTGTATTTATTTATTATAACCAATTTTTGTTTAATCACTGTCACTATATCATGTTTATCACTTTATTATGGTACATCATATTTTTAATTTTGACTATTATAGCAAGTATTCATAATTATAAGAAAACATCTTATTTGTGTGCTATCTTATTTTACGAGTAGGGCCTGAGCCAGTTGAAAAATTCGAAAGTGACATAAACCTGGACTCTGCAAGAGCATAGCGTTGATATTTACTATGGAAGTAAGGTTACCACAAACGGTAAGACTCAGAAAGAAATAGGACAATGGATAAGGAAGAGTGGACAGTTATACCAATGGTTAAGCATAAAAGTTGGCGTTAAAATATAGGAAAAGAGGCCTAAACTTTGTTATATAAGACGTATTATCAACTAATATTGACGTAGGGTTATGAAATTTGGATATGGTCGAAGGGGGATTTAAATAGTTTGCAGGCTGCATTGTGGAGGTTTCTGAAAGGTATTGAAAATGTTTCAAAGAGAGAGAGAATAAGAAGAAAAAAAGAATGGGTTAAAGGCTATACAATTAGAAGAAACACTCAAGAGGAGAAGGTAGCAATAGCTATTTCATCGTTGTATATAATTTTATAAGCCCGTTTTCAGTATAGAAATCTCTAGGATATGACTGAAAATATTTTGACAAACAAACACTCATTTTAACGGTTAGGACAGGATGTCGGGAAAAATAGTAATTTTCCCAAAGCATTTTCAGTTTTCCATTCTTTGTTTAGTCACCTTAGAAATCGTTATTTGCTGCACGGCTGTAAATCTATAAATAAATTATACATCTTTGGCTAAAAATAATAACTCAATCTGCATTTGTTGGTCCAAGCACATCACAATTTTATCTTTGAAAAAATAATTCTCTTGGATGCTGGTCATAGCACATCTAAATTGAGACGCTAAAACTGGGGAAATTTTTTTATTGGAATGTTTTTATCGTTAATTCACATTTATATCAATAATATTGAGAATAGTTCGAAAATTAAATGGTTAAGTAGTTGAGTTTGTGAAAATATTGTCTACACTTTGTTTCGCACATGATGAAATGGTGTTTAAATATGTTTAGGTATGTATTATAAGCTCAAAAACTAGAATATAATCTTGATTCTTTTTTAATAGCAATTTTAGTTATCTACGTATGAGTTTTGGTGTTAATTTATTCAAATAATGGAGTTTGATGTTTATTTTAGCAAATAATATTATTATTAGCACCGCGTCTTACTACCCGTTCGGGTTTTATTCACTTACGCTAATGGTGATTGTGAGATGAAATGGAGGACCTACAATTTAACGTGGAATCCGAACCATGGTGAAGGCCTGGCATTCCTCACATTCTCAAGCAGTGTGCAAATAGTAACACAATACAAATGTTAATATTTGTTTTAATTTTACCGGTTAATTTTGATTATATGATATTTAGAAGTAATGTTTTTGTACTCCAGCTATCATTTTACATTCTTACAAATACATTAAGTTCAGTGATGTTTCCATGTTGATACTTAATTTTGAGGGAATTATATTTCAAAGTACGTCGTAATGTTTGAGTACCACATCTATATATTTTTACATTCTCTCTGTATCAAACTCTCTCATGCTCTCACACATTCTCACACTCTCTTTCTCTTTACACATACAAACTCACACACTCACACACACAACATACACACACAATCACTCACACACAATCATTCACACACACTCACTCTCTAAAACTCTCTTTATAGTATAATATTGTCTCATTCACTATCTCACACGTCTTTACCCCTCTCCCACATACACTATCTACACTTATATACTCTCTTTATCACACAATTTCTCTCACAATATGCTTATTATACTCGCTTTCTCTCTTAAGCTTTCTCTCAAACGATCTCTCTCGAACGTCCTATCTCTTGAATGCTTTCTCACAAAAGATCTCTTTAAATCAAACTCCCTCTATCTCAAACCCTCTCTCTATCTCAATCTCACTCTCTTTATCTCACTCTATATCTCAAACACACTCTCTCTCAAACCCACTCTTTCTCAAACCCACTTTCTTTCTCATATACACTCTCTCTTTCTCAAACCCACTCTCTCTCAAACTTACTATTTTAATTTATCTCTCTATATCACGAAATCTAATTTCTCCCTTTAAACTAATCTCCCCCTATCTACTTTTATCTTTCAAACTCTCTCTCACACGTCCTGATGTTTTCTGTCTCTTTCACACAATATCTCTCCCAAAATTAAACACTCTCTTTCACACACTAACACACTCACACAATCTTTGTATTTCACACACTTTATCACGCAATCTCCTTTACATATTATATTTATCTCTCACACACACCCTCTCACATTTTCTCCCACACACTCTCTATCACACACATCTATCTCCTCCTACACACACTCCTTTTCTCTACTCCCAGTATTTCTCTCTTTCTAAAATGCACACATACCCTCACTATTACTCGCTCACGCTCACTCAATCTCTCTCAATTGCTCATTATACTCACTTTCTCACAATCACACTCTCATTTTCACACTTATCGACACACTTATACAATCACACACTCTAACACTTACACTCTCATTTTCACTCTCTCTCTATTATATATCTTAATATATATTATTTGATAAGCCCGTTTCCAGTAATATAAATTACAAGGATATGACTGAAAATATTTGTACAAACGAACACTCATTTTAAATATTAGGGAATTAGAATGCCGGTAAAAATAGTGGCCTAAAACTTAAACCCAATTTTCCAAGCAAATTTTCCAACTTTTTCCTTCTGTGTGGGCCGTGGTTCATCTGTACAATCATTTTATGTTTACACTCCCATGGAAACCATCATTTATGTATAGCTGTATAGTATTGGTAAATAAAATATTTTTCTTTGTTTAAAAATAATATTAGCTAAATTGTTACTTGAGGTGTTTGGTGCAACGAATATAGAGATATGGTAGAGGGGTCATTTTAAAGTTTTTATACAAATTGCACACCGAAAACTAAATATCTAAATAAAGTTGATGGCCTTTGACGAGTATACTTTTAATTAAAAAGTGAGTGGGGGCTTAATATATAGATCCTTTCCCAATAATAAGATTAACATACATTTTAGTGCAATGATCTATCCACTAGTGTGATTAGAATGGGTGAGAACAGAATTCCTAACAGAGTTCTACAGAGTAAAGAGAAACGTTGAAGAACTATTGAAAAACCGCGGACGAGATGGATGGACCAAGTGCAGCAGAACATGGAGGATAAAGGAGCGGACTGGATACACGTGACAACAGTAGCTTTGAGAGTTCGACCAGAATGATAGAGGTTGTGGCAGATGACCGCAGGGGTAGAAATGTTCAGTAATGATGATCTAGATGATGATTTATTTTGGATATTTAATTTCCATCAGAAATCAGGTTTTTAATAAAAGAAAAATTTTCCAAAGGGGAATACACAAAAAGATTGCATTTTAGAAAGAATGAAACAATAGTGTAAATAGACATTTAACATGTGGAGAAAAGCGTACTGCTGAAAATAACATTGTTTAAATCAGGTTTTTACCAATTTTTGTCAGACACATATCTGTATCGTCGCCATGTCTTAGCCTACCCTTTCAAGCTCTTAAAATAAAAAAATACCTGGTATTTTTTAAAGTATCATTTAAAATTATATTATAGGCACTACTCTTGCAATGGACTAGACTACCGATGACAGGGAGATTGGGGTTCGATCCTGGTCAGGTATAATATGTTTGGTTTCCCTAAATGGCTTTCCATTCTCTCTCCACGCAAATGCAGGTACACTTCCTCTAATTTCAACCTTCCTCATCCCTAGCGTAATTATAACATAAGTATGCACCCCAAATTGGTTGTGAGCCGTTATGCTAAAAAAAAGTTAAAAGACATTAATCATGAAACCAAAAGAATGTTAGGTTTTGTATTTTAATATTTACGTGCTGCTCTAGGGGCTCATAATATATCTTGTCCTTTTTTTAAAACACCACGTCTCCCTACATGTTCGGGTTGTACACTTATGTTTTTAGGGATTAGAAAGGTTATATTTGGAGTAGGTGTACCCACATTTGCATGGAAACCCATTTTGGATCAACCATTCTCAGTAAATACGACCGAGATCTGAACCTAGATCTCCCCTTCATCAACAGTCAAGTCTACTGTGAGAGTAATGCCTTAGACCATGCAACCACCGATATGGCTATATAATGTTGTCTTAAATTATAAATAAGTTAAATGTTTTGAACAATATACCCACTAAGCCCCTTTGTAGTATTTGCAACAAAATATGATATGCAACCTAAATTTGAACTATAAGAAATCATATTACAAATAAACACCCAAAACTAGTACTTAAAATACCTAAATCAAAAATTAATAGCCTAATAAACACTAAAACAAGTAGGACCAGTTAATTCTTAATTTAAGTACCATTTTTGGTTGAACTAAAAACCAAAAGTTTTGTATATAGTTTTCTTGACTCATACAAAACGGATATTGTTTATTTTATTAAAAAGGTCCCACTCGTCAGTAAACAGTCTAATTTGACCCTTAATAACAAAAAACAAACAATTTAAAAAGAATCAAACAGTTTACTTTCTATCGAAAATTATTGGGGCACTAATCATGGTATTTTATTATTACTGTGGCACAAAATCATCACTAATTTTTAGCATAACTCTCATAACTTGTGCCATAATAATTAGAAGCACAAAAGTTATTTTGGTGACTAAGCAAAAACTATGGTGATACAAATTATAGTAGTTGGCTATTCTTGTGGAACAATCTGATCATGTTTCAAAATTTGTGCCATTATAGGTGCTGCCAACTTCATGGAACTTAAATTCAAAATCTATTTTGATTTAATTTCATTCATAGATTTTAGGTTTTGTTTTATTCACGCCCATTTGTGCTATACTTATTAGAATACACTAATTGATTAAAGATAATTAAGTAAGAGTTATAAGGAAATCCACCCAAATTTGCGTGAGTTGAAAATAGAAAATTGTTTAAGGGAAATAAAACATTGGTACACCTGCCCGAAATTTTAATCATCACTTACTTGTCACCGGTAAACTAGACTAAATGAGCCTGACATTTATATCATATGTCCATCAATGTGGATCTAAACACAGCTAAGTAGTATTACTCCTACTCATATTTAAAAACTAAATGTTATCTGTATCTTTGCCTGTTGATTTATCACGCTCTAATCGTTTTAACCTATCGATTGTAATGATATTTTGCATGGATATAGCTTGTTCGCCCTGTTACCTTCAAGCTAATTAAAAACTACCTCTGCCTTTTTTTATGTGGTTAGTTTTACCTACTAAAAAAGAGCAAGGTTACTTGTCTTTATAGAGTCAACGTGTGAAAAAAGGGAACAACAGCCAGTAATATAATACAGTTATGTATTGATTTTAGTTTTAGTTTACGGCATTTGAACGTTTGGCGCGTCACACGTGGCTCGCTTACCTCACTTTGGACACACTCGTTTTAGACGATGTCACGTTCATGTCGCTTCATTACCCCTTGCGAACTTCTAACTTCGTAAATTGCTGAAATCCAAATCACGTCTTGTTCGCGCGTGATGATTCTATCCCCTAATCCCGAAAGACCTTTATTGTCTAGAATTTATATTCTATAATTTCACTAGCTTTGTAAGATTAATTTTGTTCATAATGTCAAATAATAATTTTTATGATGTCAAGAATTCTTTAATTTTCTATTCACTGCTTCTCTAATGGGGTAGGGATTAGGAACTATAGTTTTATAGGAAATACACCTTTAGTTACATAGAGGAAGATTAGGGAACCATATAAATGAACACCATCAGTATAACCGGTCAATTTAAACCCCCAACCTCCCTATTACCAGCCAACCATACTATGCCCCAATTCTCTTATGACCAGACATAACTGACAATTATAAAATGGGACTAGATCTACTTTCACGTAATCACGCAATCAAGTTATGTGATCTGCAGTGGCCACGTTTGGTAGATTTTATTCTTTGGACACCGCGTCTTACTACCCATTCGAGCTATACACGTATGCATTAAATACGGTAATGAGTTAGGCATTAGTAAACTTAAATGCATAGTAAGTTTAGGGGCCTACCCACATTTGCGTTGAGAGAGAAGGAAAGCGAGAGTGGGGAACCACTTAGAAAAAACCACTATCAATACACCCGACCGGAATTGAATCACGACCTCCCCGTCGACGGCTGTCTAGTCTATTGTGAGAGTAGTGATTTAAACTATGTGGCCACTAACACGGGTTTGATGGGTATTAATAATATCTATAAAATACCACCAATAATTTAGTATCATGTTACCAATGTTGACCGAAATAATAAATTTTTATTTAGCACCACGTCATACTACCCGTTCGGGTTATACGCTTTAAGTACTAATTACTCTAATGGATTAAAAATTGGGAAGGTTTAATTAGAGGAAGTGAACCTGCATTTGCGTGGAGGGAGAGTGGAAAACTATTTAGGAAAAGCCACCCCCAGTTCACCCGACCGAAATTCGAACCTCGACCTCCCCATCCTCAGCAGTCGAGCCTCAACACGACAAGTGCGTTAGCCAACTACGCCACCGAGGCGGGTGAAATAATAAAGATTGTATTCTCTAAAAGAGGTTCCAAATATCCACGTGTAATATAACCAAATTATATATTATCCTAACATTTATTCCGCAAGATCACCAATACGGGTCTAGAACGTTAATGAATAAATAGTTAAACTTTGAATATTGTTTATAGAATGTGAGGAATGCCAGGCCTTCACCGTGGTTCGGATTCCACGTTAAATTGTAGATCCTTCATTTCATCTCACAATCACCCTACCATTACACATTAGCGTAAGTGCGTATAATCCTAACGGGTAGTAAGACGCGGTGCTAATAATAATAATAATAATAGTAATATTGTTTATATATTTAGTACCACGAAAATAGTAATATTCAATCTAATATATGGTTTGAATAAATTGCCAAAAATTGTAAGAATGTACATATTGTTTATTTTTATAAATATATTTGAGATATTTTTCTTTCTTTGCCGGGAATAAGATTAGGTTAAGTATTTTTCTGGGATATTTGAAGGGTGGTTTTAGAGTAATATTCGTTCCAGTGAGTAATCAGATAAAGTATGGTTGGTTTACCTTTGATGGAATGTTAGAATTGGAATATCAACCATCATTGCTGGGGTATTCAATTTCAAATGGAATATCACTTCCATAATACGCAAATGCAGCTACTTTTTATGTTAATACTACCGTTTTATTCAATTTCCAATTAGTTTAAGTATTTATATATTACAGATGAATAATAAGACGAGGATCAAGACAAGAGACCTCCATAGTTATTAGAAACCTTAATTTAATTAGTAGGTTCCAATAATTAAAGTGTGTTAGTGATTAAAAAAAATTAGTTATTTTTTATGTTCGCTTTAAAGGCAAAACTTTTTTTCATAGAGATAATAAAGAGTAAATAATATTTTATTTTTATTTATATATTTTTTAAGATTTGAAAACTTTTCTAGTTCTCTTTTACTTTGCTTAATACAGTGACAAAATCAAAGAGGAGAGATACAAAGTATAGAAAACAAAAGGAAGGGGGAAAAAAAGATTTAGCTCAAAACCTTGACAAAATAAGATCTTTCACGGCTTCACACAAAAACCAGTAAGCGTGTTGGGGATGAAAGGTTTTTTTTTTCTACTCTCACAAGTTCATAAATTTTATAATGTGATGTACAGTTTCCTGTTTGGGTTGAATGCATCTTTCTAGGTTGATACCAGGACATCGAGCGCATTCCCACCATTTTATGCTTTCCATCGTCGAGCCGACACCCTATTCAATTCAAAGAAGAAAAAAAGAGATAGAGGATTTTATTACTTCTTTTTTTCGTCGTTTTTCTGAGATGCTGAGAATCTTGGAATCTTTTAAAATCGATAGATACACACGTCTTTCAACGAGATTTCTATGCGAATGTCAAATAGATATATCACTGATGCGATAAACTTGGTAATGGGTAAATAAAACGAAAGATAAGAAGGTTTTATTTTTGTATGTTTGACGATTCTAGGGAAGTCATGTAATACAATAGAATTATTGTAGAGTAATAAATACGTGAAATACCAAGGTAAGAAATAATAATAATAATCATTTAATAGCACCTTCTACCTAAAAAGATATATCAGCTCTCATCGTAGTATTCCTAATGCGAATGACAAACCCGAAGCTTTAAAACCATTAAACTATTATTATTATTTTTATTTTTATTATTATTAGTACTACTACTACTAGTAGTAGTAGTAGTAGTACCACGTATTACTACCTTTTAGGGTTATGCGCAAAGACCACTAAAACAATCTTCCATTGCTTTAGAATGTTCTATTATGATCCTATTAAACATTATTTTATTGCTTGGATAAAGGCGAGATCTATTTTTCTACCCATTTACTCCAATCTCAACAGCGGGATATTTCTTTGAACGTCTTTAAATTGAGATGATTCTGCTGTTTATATATTTTTCAAAAATAGTACATCCTAAAATAGTAAAGTTTTTAACTTTATTAGAAAAACTGCATCCCCATTTGATCGTGATACATATTTTATAGTTACAAACGACTTCTTATATAAATTTGGATGTCTGAATGTCCGCAACACGTATCACTTCAGTACTAAGGACTGTAGTCCCTGGTTAAATTCAAATTCATGTACTTTATTTGGTTTGCCATGATTAAATTCAACTATAGGAGCTCTGGTTTGTCTTCCATAGTTAAATTTAAGCTCAGGCACTCGGATTTGTCTTCCATGGTTAAATATAAGTTCAATCACTCTGATTTGTCTTCCATAGTTAAATTCAAGTTCAAACACACTGATTTGTCTTCCATAGTTAAATTCAAGTTCAAACCCACTGGTTTGATCTCCATGGATAAATTCAATTTCAAGCTCTCTGGTTTGTTTTCCACTATTAAATTCAGCCCATTCACTCTGTTTCTCTGTTGTTACATCCAAGGCCACACCTACTTGTCTCTCTTCTTGTGGCGTCAAGAATTATTGGGATTTGGTTTTGATATATTAAATACAACCCAGTTTGTAATATTAGATATTTATTTTAATACTTTTTTTTAACATAGCCAAATGTGGTACTCGGCTAGGAAAAATCTTCTTGCACCAACAGTTAGTTTAAAGTAAGGTTCTTACCAATATAATCGTACTATATTTTGCTATTTATATAGGCCTATTCATATATTCATATGTTTATACAACAAGTTGTTTGTAAATCCCATAGAGAAAATAAAAAACAAAATAGAAATCTGTTGGAAGCAAATAAGTTCGGTATTTATCAAAATATGCGACCATTTATTCAATATTATAAAATTGGTTTCCATGGACGTTGACCAATTTGTAAGGTCTTGTTTCTCTGCCGTCTGTAGAGGGCTAACCACCTCATCTCATAAGTTTCCAACTGGTTTCCTGTCGCTGCGCATGGTAGGACTTCGATTTCCTCACCATGTCCTCCAAACCAGGACCTGAACGCGGGGAGGGTGGTCATGTTGGTGCTTGAGATGTGACCTTCTTACGACTAGAATTTCTCAGAGGCCAACCTTAAATAATTCAGTTTGAACAGAGAAACGCAATCGGCAAGCTCTTACAAAACGTTATCAGAATCGTCATCATCATCATCATCATCAACATCATCACCATCACCATCATCATTATACGCTCCTTCACTATGAGAGACAAATACTTTCGTAGACACATGATAGTTTATGTTAGTGTTACCCAACCAGTGATCCACGTATAAGCATCTGTCCGTTGGCTAGAAGCTGCCTGTTTCCAAAGAAACTCTTGAAAGAAGCTATACCTCTTTGTGCCAATAATCAAATTGTTTTGATAAATAATTCAAAAAATTATTTGGTTCATTTACTGCATCGTATGCATTAATTGATACTGTGATGTTTGTTTTTTATAAATAGCACAGTTGCTTCGAACTTATAAAATTATTTATCTAATATACTTTTTACATTGGTGACATTTTAAGGTTTTTAACAGAAGATATACTCGAAAAAAACCAAATAAACCAGTAAACTATTTAATAAAGGTGTAATTAAAAGAAGTAAACGATACTGTATGGGTTACTTAATTACTCAAGCCAATTCCAAATTATTATAGAATAAGTAAATAATAATTATAATGAAAATAATATTTTATATTTATGATGAAGCTCCATTAGATATCATGTATATTATGACACTCGTTACTCAATACACTTTGTCAGTTAATAAAATAGGTCGAATAACCAAGTAACTTAGTTCATATATAGTGAGTAAGATGGTCACAATAGGCTAAAATGCATACAGGATATTTAATTAATATGGGGCACTATATATGTATTATATAATCAAACTTGTAGTGAATTCCAAATATGAAATTTTTATAATTTAGTGAATAGCTCATAAAAATTGAAGTTATTCTTCACCAGGATTCAAACAAGATCAGGATCATTAACAACTGAACCTCATTAGCTTCGACAACAACCCTTGTGATGGCAATGGGGAGTTTGAAGTTCGAGTCTTGGTTTGGTGAAACCATGGTGATTTTATACATGTTATCTATCAATCTCCTAATCACTGTGTGAGGGTATTTAAGCTAATACCCACTACACATGGATGTTGTTACCATAGTTATTTCAGTTTTAAATTTGCCATAGATCGATAAGTATCGTGTGTACAACAAACAATCCTGATGTTTATAAGCAAAATAATTTATAATCATGGAAATATATATGTAACTTGATGGTATAGACGGCCATTGTTAAATTGATGTACAATTACAAACGCTTGAGCTGAAGAGGTATAGTACTCCTACATTAAACACTTCAACAGGGATTTATTTGTATTTATAACAAAAGCCAAACTAGATTTTAATGAAGTATATAATTAATTTGTTATAATTAAATATATTATATATATATATATATTTATTCATAATTTTAAAAGTATGACATGTTTTTTGAAAATATTCATTAAATATTTAACTAATGTTTGCACATACAAACTATTTTCTAAGGCGATTTTTTTTAGTTACATTAGCTAAATATAAAACAAAGATTTGTGAATACGCTTAAATATTTCAAAATAGTGATAGATCCTACTATCATTATTTAAGTGAATGTTTTTTGTGCATACCAATTAAAATAAAAGAAAACACCCAAGGCAATAGCATATAAGCTATTTTATGTGGCTATCAAAGTATTATAACTTTTAGCTCAAGAGCGTATAAACTTTCAGAAGATTTAACTAAACTACGTTGGTTAAGTATTATTTAAATATAAAATTTAATAGTTTTCTTGGAATAATCTTTAAATAAAAATTAAATAAATTTCTGGGATATGTTGAATTTCCAATTTTTTTAAACTTACTATAGGCTATTTTTTACTTTACCATATATATATTATTTTATTAATGATAATTGTCCACCCGTAGAATATTATTATGGAATTGGACATAGTATGAGCCTTTGAGGTAGTAAAAAGTAGGTTTTACCATTTTGATGTTATATTTAAATACAATTTGGTAATATCTTGAGGCGAATTGTAATTTAATTTCCAAATCTAAAATTATGGGCAGCTTAATGATATTTTTAATTACTCTACATACTTTTTTTCCAAAATCATTTTGACAATATTATACAAAACGTATCTCAGGGGAGAGCCTTCGGCCTACATGAAATATAGCGCCTTATACTTGTTTTTTTTATAACAAAAAATAGCAGTTTATTATGTACTGATATTTGAAAATTTGAAACTATTTGAAAATTTATTTCACGACAAAATTGGCATTTAGGGTTTCTCTTAAACTATGAATAAAACTGGTTATTTATATTTTCTAATAAATATGACTTTACTCCCTCAACCTGTGGGCCTATTTGTCAGGATGACTTAGTGGGATGGGTTAGGCAGCGGCAAATAATTGTTGGGTTCGTTTTTATCTTGTTAATTGAAAAATATTAGTTTTATAAGAGTGTATAATTATAATGTAGGTTTTTATAACAAGTTGAAAGGGTTTGGAAAATATGTCCTCATTTTGTCAGTGTTCCTACTCAGTAGTTCTGCGCCCTGACTTAAATATTCTTTGTTATAACGTTGACTAGTGTAGAACACACGGCTGCTTGACCATGAAAGGTTGTTATAAAACACACATTCGATATGTTTTTGAGGGGGGGTAGCTTCCCCATCCGTACTGAACATGGTCTCAAGATGTAGGATACTATCCTCACAAGTTACTAGCTGAGTATGTAAAGCACTTTGAAGTAATCCCCTTAAAACAACTGGCGTCCTTCCCGAGACCTCCGTTCTCGAAAAAGGTATAAAGCTTGTTATATATCACCAAAAGAGGGATAATTTTTCCAGGGTTAATGTTTATGTCAATACACTATGTTTTGCTAGTTGTCAAAACAACCTGATATGACTTGAAATGACCTGATACACGTGCTTAACTGCTCGGCCTAGATTCAATAACGGGAGCAAAGAAATAGTTGGAAGATGTGCCCAAATCCCTATTCACTAAAAGAAGCAGGCACAATTTGAGAACAAATTTGTGCCTTTTATCTACCACCACTCAAGAGCAGGCGCAATTATTAAAACATGATTGTTACTTCAATAAATTTAAAAGGTGGCATATTATCATATTGGCATAAAATACAATTAGTTACCAAACTGTACTCCAATTAATAATAAGGAAATTAAAATAACACACGTCTGTCCAGCACAACATTTGTTTCAATTTAAATCGTGGTAAAAAAAAATGGGCTGTGGCTGTGTCATGGACACGGCCGTGTGTTGTACGTGAATACGTTTATGTAACGGTTTTTTTTTTAAAATAAACTATTTTTATTTATGTATTTAGGATAAAAGCAAGGAAACAAATAATTTTTGTGTTACAATATAACTTTATTAATTATAGGTCTGTTATACGAAAAGTACGACACAAACAGGCATACAAGATACATCGAGATTTCTGGTAAACGTTAAATCAATACAGGTATTACCTAACGTTGTTGGAGAAGTTTCAATATAAGACAAATTGAACTCGCTGAGCACGAAGTCGGGCAGTAAGCGGTTTTGTGAGACATCAACATTAAAGTCTCCAACTATCATAACTGGTGTAGTAAGATCAGGCTCGTAATTGGGTATAATTTTAGAGATGTTTTTGGAATATTTTAACAACGATCGTTGATCCGCTCGGCCGCATTCAATCTTTTACGTTCCCGGCACTGCTTGACTCGGTCATATGGTGTTTTATTATTACCATTCGATTGTTCTTGAGAAGCCCTTTCCAACCGTATACGATCTCTGTATTTGGTTTTGGCTTTTCGACGCGTATAGGCCGACATTATATATTTTTGATAATATATTTTTATTCTAACAACTTATTATATTCACTGTCACTACTTTAAACTAATGTTTTATACACAATCGATAGATTTTTGATAATATTTTTTTATTCTAACACCTTATTATATTCACTGTCACTACTTTAAACTAATGTTTTATATACAATTGATAGATTTTTGATAATATTTTTTTATTCTAACACCTTATTATATTCACTGTCACTACTTTAAACTTATGTTTTATATATAATCGATAGATTTTGACGATATCTGACAACTAAAACTTAAAAGAACATCGTAGCTTCTCCGAGTCAAAAGTTATACTAATTGCAAATTTCTATATGCAGCAAAATAACCTCAAAATGGCGGTGCTTCCCCCTCCACAGCGCGCGATGCGTCACTGTTCTCGCGTATTGTAATGCATTCTTTGATCCTTTAGCTATCCAGTGGTATAATTTAATTTTGGATGTAGAGGATAGATTCGAAACTACAACGCCAAACTCTATCCCATGATTTTGTTATCATTAGGTTTTTTGGATTGCCCCCGTATGATAGCAAATTTAAAAACGTATTCACGTCAAAAACAATTAGCTTGCCTTTTATTGTTGAATTTTTACATTCAAACAACGTAATGTTAATCCATTATTACAAAACAAAACCACGAACTGTGTAATCATTGTCTAGATTCAAAGATGTTTGTATTCTTCCAAGTCCAAAGACATGCCATCACTAAATATGGCGGTTAGTAAAGCTTTAAAATAAGTTTTAAAGATCTATAAATATTTTATTAATGGAACTTAAGATTTAAACTGATATTATAAATAAATACTAAGAAATGTACTAATATTGGTTTTTGCAATGCATCCAGAAAGAGGGTGCTTCTAATTTTATCGCTAGTTTATAAGCAATATGTTTATGAATCTATGTATTTGCTGTAATTTTCATTATAGGATTAAAATAAAGTAGCCTTGTCTTTCAAAGTAAATTCTTCGCAAGGTTTGATCGAAAAGGGCGCAATTGATTTATGTTTATAGTGACGTCACCATAATCTTGCAGCCAGTTAGCTATTTGTTTAGTGAATACTAAAATGGGGCAAATAATAAAGTGTATCTTTGGGAGTATCATGGGCGCAAAGTTGCACCATTTATAGATTTGCGCCGGAGCATAATTTCAGTCGTTAGTGAATCCCGGCCACTGATGTGAAACAATTGACAATACGATAACTTAGGCCTACGTCATCCTTACAGCTTTTTGATATTAAAGTCAACAAGCCATGGCAAATATGTATTTATGGATAGTTTATTGAGTTTTGCTTATTTTAGTTTTAAATAATTGGCTAAATATAGGTATCTGCGAAGTGTTTTACGTAATAGGTTATATATTATTGTACCTGTATATGTATGTAGCGGAGGGAAATTAATTTAACAGTAGTTTACTAATAATAAATATTTTTACTATCTCGCTATCTTACAGGTAGAGAAAGTATTGTGACCGTCAAAAAAATCGAAATTGAGATTTTGATGAATTTAGACGTTTCATGACCGAAAAAGTGGTTTAATAAACTCTGTCTTCCTGTCTGTTTGTACCTCCAACCAGAGCCTAAACTATTTTACCGATCAGGCTAAATCTTAGTCTCTAGGGTTTTCATAGGGTTGCCACGAGGGTTTTTTGGAATTGGATATCCAACCCTAAAATTAAGGGTAGTTTACTGAAGAGTAAAAAGAGAAAAAATCAATTTTTCTCAAAATCGGCTGTAACAATTTTCATTAAATTTCATTTCTAAACATTTATAAATATTTTATAAACAAATTGGCTACTTTCAATATTTCGGCAAAATGACTTTAAGTGCTCTGATCTGAAGCGTAAATTATATTTTTCTATAATATATCCTAAACTATTTGAGATATTAAATTATTTATGATCACAAATATGTAGGTGTATTTATAAAACAAATATTTTATTTGAAGCATATTTTGATAAAACCAATAACTTTCAAGCTATACGTAAATATATATGTATTTTTTAACTTTTCGAACACAAAAGGTGGAAATATTGCGACCGTAAATAAAAAACTAACGTGAAATGTTGATTGATGTCGACGTCTCAATACTCTCCAAACCCTAAAAAGTGGTCTTTGCAATGCCGTCTGTCTGTGTGTCTGTTTAAACTTAAAATTAAGTATAGTTTAATAAAGGGTGAAAAGAGAACCAATGTATTTTCTCAAAATCGGCTCAAGCATGAAAATGAATTTTAGGGTACTTTACAGAAGCATAAACTTCCGTATTTCCGCGACTATTTGAGATACTAAATAACTTTTCATTGCAAAATTGTAGTACTATTAAAAATAAAAATAAACTTTAGTATGAAATATATTTTTATAAAACCAACAATTTCTGAGATATTGGCAAATATATTAATACAATTTTGTGAGCTTTAGTTGTAAAGAGATACTACTTAAATTTTGACGCAATAATTCTCCAATGCCATAGAGTAATTAAATATAAGTATGTCTCTAAATATTTATGTTGTTTTTCCTTAAACCTCTTATAATAAATGTTTGTACAACAATGATTGATCTCCATTTTAAACTATATATTCAATATTTACATTTTTTATTGGTCAAAATTTATAAATGAGGAATTTAATAGCAATGCGATGGCATGAAGATTTTCAACACATAATAAAATGTCAAAAATTTTAACTGGAAAATGAAATTTAAATACAAAGTGTTAACCCTTGTGGACCCGGCATTGATCTTTATTTATCGGTCCAAACATACAAATGCGGACATTAATACTTTAAGAATAAAATTATAACATTTTAAACCAGTACTAAAAAAAAAAGTTTTATATAAATATAGTGCAATTTATGCTTGGGTTTGCTAGTGTATATAAATTCGTTTTACATAATATATTATGAGTGATGAGTAAATATATCAATTTTTAAACAATAGAGCTAGAAATTCCGTGCGGAGTTCCTTGCCATTAATTTTATTTTGATACAAATTGTAATAGACTATTGTGAGATAATTTGTACAATAGTGTCAAACAATTTATTCTTTACTATACTTTAAGTACTTGGCATCTTACTACCATTTCTAGCTTTCCAAAATGTACAATAATTTAAGGGACAGGATGAGAGTGAATTTTTGAGCACGCACATTCTTAATTTCTGACAAACGATTTAAAAACGCCAGTCAAAACCATTCTCACTACCATATACCAGAATTTTGGGTCAAAACTGACTACACCAGTCGATTAAACTGTCGCTAAGTCAGTATTTTTGATTTGTTTGGTAAATTATTGATAAGGTTTATCTTCCAAATCAAATATGTTTAACAAACTTATTCCTGAATAATAAATGTAACACATAAAAGAGGGAGTCTACACCAATGAACTGTATCTTACAGCACATATATCAATCCACACTGCAATATCTAATATTCAATTACTCTATTTACTTATCGCTCTTATTTTCTCATCAAGTATTCTTCCTTTTCCTTTCATTCTTTTCCTTCTTTCCGAAACACTCAATGCTTTACGAACAAGAATATAGCATTATTAGTTTCATTTGATTTCAAGATTTTACCATGCACTTTAGAACATAAGATGATAGTAAACCCGGACGCGACTTGTAAAATAATCTAATTTTGACGGAATACTTTATAAAAACATCCAATTTTAGTAAAGAAAATGTGTACTGTGAATTATTAGTATTCGAATTGGATATGATTATTGGCAAATTTAAGGTTCAAGTCATGTCTCACATGAATAAATTTAATAGAGTTGAGAAAATCGTGTTTAAGAAGACAAGCGAAATAAAAAGATATAATATTTTGTGATGGAAATTAAGGTAAATAGTAAATACGTAAAAACTTTTTTTTTTCAGAATCACATTCTACTACATGTTCAAGTTATACACATTAAAAATAATTGAGTGAGCTCTAACGAGGTGAAGTAAACACAAATATTCCATATGAAAAGCAAACACCCACATGCATAAAAGATATTATATTATTTATTTTAGTGGCCCTGATTACGAGACGTGCCACGATGGCTCCTTGTTAGTGTAATAATGTGCTCAAAGAAGGTCCCAGTTTTGAATTACGTGTGATTGTGGTCATTTTATATTATATTATACTCGATTGTATCAAAATGATTGTGCCTTCTTCGCACTACCCGTCTTCTGGAATATCCACTTTATAAATTAAACTAGTGGGGAAAGGATGAGAGAAATTATACCTGCCTTTGCGTGAGGCAAATAAGGAAAAATCACCTTCAGTAGACACACCCGAAATGAGTGGTAAAAAAAACTCAATTAAAATTCCTCTTTGTGAGTTGACGATACATAAGTATATTAATATCAATGAAGAGGAATTTAATAACATATTTCAAGAAATTATTTCTCACAATTTCTTATGAATAAATTTATTAAAAATGTTATCTGAACACAAAATGGGTGACTAGCTTTGAATACTCAGAGAAGTTATTAAAATTTTAAAAGTCAGAACTACTATTGTCTCAATGGGGTAAATAGTCTTATAATTAAATTCCTAGATAAGGGCTGGCCAAAGTTTCTACTAAGTATGTTTGGTCTCTCTAGAAGATGGCTGATGTATTTTTGTGAGAACACGTACCCAACGAGTCAAAAATTAGTGATTTTGTAAGAATTTGTCCCCTCCAAATCTTAACTTCCACATATCGGATCTTGCTATTTTGAGTGTCAAAATATTATTTTTAATGACCAGTCACAAACAACAGTAGAACGGTCAAATAGTCACTCTTCATTTTTATCATTCAATGAATACTGATCTCACCAATTTTAATATACTGTACCAAGAAGGGAGACTGATTATAAAAATGTACACTCAATAGGTTCCCGTTAGGATACTTATCTCAGAAATTATCCCAAATTGTAAAATCGCCAATACAAACTACCACTCACGGTTTTATTAAATTATTTATTTGAAGCTTTAATCAATATTAATGATAAAATATACCATTACTAAGCCCTCAGTTATGATTTTATCCACGTTTTACCATATTTGCCGGATAAAATATAATTCAGACAAATTGAAATGCCATACAAGTATTATCATGTGCCATAATTTGTCAGCCTTACTCTAGAGTATAAACACTTCTTCTCTCCAACCAAGAAGGTGTGAAACGTTAAGTGTTGTAACTACTATTTGGGATTGAGGCTGGCTCCTTTGACATCGCTATTTGTCTAGCTTAGCCTTTATTTAGACCACACGAGCTGGCAGTAGCGTAAGTTATGACGTATTTGAACATTAGAAAGTTATATAAACCAATATTTTAGGGTTTGAGGGAACTCGAAAAGCCAAAACTTATATTGTTTAGAAACATTTTTATCAGGTCTTTTTGGTGATGCATCACAAGAATTATTATTTGACGGCTACTTGAAGGTCATAGTTAAAATTTAGGAAGAGTGTACTTTCATCATCAATTACTTCGGTGGTCAAATGGCCTAAGACGCTACTCTCACAGTAGAGTAGGCTAATGGGGAGATCAAGGTTCAAAGCTCAGTCGGGTGTACTGAGGGTGGTTGTCGCTAAATGGTTTTCCACTCTCCCTTCACGCAAATTTGAGTAAACTCCTTCTAAATATAACCTTCGTACTCTCTAAAATAATTAGCGATTTTAGTGCATAAACATATAATCCGAACGGGTAGTAAGATGAGGTTCTAAAAAAAAATACTTCAAAACATACAGTTTATAAGGTCAGTATCATCATCGAGTAAGTCATTTGCAGGTTAAGTACTTGATATATTTAGTCTTTCCTCTTAAATAATAATAATAATATTTAGCACCGCGTCTTACTACCCGTTCGGGTTATACGCATTAAGTACTAATTACTCTAATGGATTAAGAATTTGGAAGGTTGAATTAGAGGAAGTGAACCCGCATTTGCGTGGAGGGAGAGTGGAAAACCATTTAGGAAAATTCCTCTTAAAGCTGTTCTCGCTAATCAAAGTCATCTTTAAACTTATCTCACTCTCTACCCCAATTTTCTTGTAAAGTCAGTTTTATGTCAACACCTAACAATTTAATTTGTTGAACTCTACGCTGATTCATGATAATATATTTGCTTTATTAAAATTTTAATAGTGACTTACTTTCTTTTTAAGCAACCTCAAAGAGTTAAATCATTTTTTGTCTGAATTTTTTCATCTTAGATTTTGGGGAGTTTCTGAAATGTTTTCTCTATTTTTATTCAACAAATTATATTATTCAAATAAAGAGTTCATCTTAGAAAAGATTAATTATTTTAGAAAAGCTGTCAAGGCACGAGCTTTCTTTAATACGCTCATAATTTCTTCCGATGTTTCTTTCAAGCTCCAAGGAACAATTTTTCTTCAGGATAGTATGGTGGAAGGCAAATGTTTTTAAAACTTGAGTGAAATTAAACAAAAATATTCCAAGTAGCCTATATTATTTTAGGCTGTCCTATCCATAAAACATTACTTCATGACTTCATCGTACCCGTAGCTGTAGTATAAATAAAACCTTTATCTTTTGAAACCATTAGTTATAATAATTAATTTTAAAAACTGAATTTAAGAAAACACTCATTATAAAAATATGATATATAATAACAGGGCAATGTTTCACTCCGTTAGACGTAAATGTATTTTAAACTAGCGTTTACAATAACAAAGTAAATTAAAATATATTTAAGATCGTTGGGAAACCACCAAATATTGTTTTATTGGAATAAATTGTTTAAAGAAAATTAAACTACTAGTATATGTCAATAAAAATTTGTAATATTTTTCTTGGCCTATCTATGTTATATTACACTATCAGCGTGTAACTCTAATTTAAAGTGGTCCATTTGGAACAGAATGAGATAATATGTACAGTATTAGATTATTATTTTTCTCATTTAAAAAAATGTGTGTGTACAACGAAAATAGATACTAAAATATGGTGGGGAAAATCCCACTAAAATTAGGGTTGCCACAGTCAGGGAAACGTGGAAAACCTGATAAAGTTAACGAATTTTAAACTGCCTAGAAAATAAGGGAAATGTCATTGAATGATCAATGGATCAAGGAAAATGATATATTTGTTTATCCAGGGATGAAACCTGTATTAATTACATTCTCTTAAAACTATTTTTATAACGGTTATTATTTGTTAGTACATTTCAAAAATTGTTTAGAACGAATTGTGTAATTTGATTATCTTTAACATATTTATTAGATTCTAATATGAGTTTTAGTCAAGTGAATTTTGATTTATGTGTCAGATAAAAGTTTTGGCATTTTCTTCGAATATTCCGTACCCATCTTGATCAAATAAATTAGAAAATATTACTCATCAACGAGCTTTTAATTTTGACCGACTTCTTACTACCGTTGTCTTCTGCTGGACTCCTGGCGATGCTGTTTTTCCAAGGAGTAGGTTGTCAGAGCAGTCATACAAGGAGGGTGTTCTTATCCTCCTTCCCGCCGTTTGAAGAGAGCTTGGTTCTTATGTTTTGTGATTTAAAGAGATATGTTCAACGTAAGGCCCTCCAGTTTTGGCATGAGAAGTGGATATTGATCCCTGCTACTCTAGTGGGTTAAGAAAGTCATAATATAAAAGGTTTCTCAGAAGAGAGAAGGTCATCTTCCTTACTCATATATTTTTAATAAACGGGGAATCTCCCCCTAGATGAAAGGTGTGTGATTCTCCTCTATTTGTAAAACATACTTTAGTTATTTATTCTCGCTATGTTCGGATTGTATCAAATCTTAATTTTATATATGGTCTTAAATAATTTTTTTTTTTAATTAAGCTATCACACAAATGAAATTGTATTGCCCGTCCATTAAATATATGTATTATCCTATTAAGATTTACACTTTAATTTTTATATAATATTGAAACTTATTCTGTGAACATATGTCCTCGTTACATATAGGGAGAACTATTTTTATTTTTATATATAGCCATACAATATCTAAATATTGAGTTTGAACAACATTCATAAAACCATTTGGGATCCATTCCCAAGGACAAACAGAGAGAGAAATAATCGTGAAATCCACTTGTTAAGTTTGTGGCCAAATAAAAGGTAGATATTTATTATCATCTCAAGGTCAAAAACTTTCCCGATTACAATACTTTTCCTCCATATAAGAAAGTAGATTTACTGACCTTAACTTCCACTACCGTCCATCCAATCATAAAAGTGTTTTACCCTGACATGTAGTAAGAAGCAATGACATTTTGTATATATAATTTAAGTTTAAACATCAATTTTATATGTGTGTACAAACTCTTATTTCAATATTTAACAAATGTATAGATTTATTATAGCACATTCTAGCTTAGTTGTAAAATCATATAAACAACCAAACTCGAGATCATTGTAACTCCGGGAAAGAAAACCAACTATATGTTACAGTGACACCATTAAATAACCATATTGGGAGTCAAACCTAGTTCCGTTAGATCATTAAGGAGACACCCAATCAACTAAACTAAAGTTTAGGAGGTATCTAATGTTTATCTCTACCCATAGCATGACTGTCTGATCAATGGCTCTATCCAATAGTCCACACCATGGTGTAATCAACGAAGTTAATATGATTACCTATCAGGGTAAACGCAGTGTATATAATGAGAATGTTTTCAAACTTTGGTCCAACTTCATTCAAATAGCTTTACTTTATCTTGACATATTTATCGAGATTTCTCTGTATCTTTATAACATTTTTAATTTCAATAAGGAAAAGGGGCGAAATTGTTAGGAATTATAAGGAGGCGAATGAGAAGAGCAAGAACAAGCACCAATAGCTCTTGTCTTATTATAGATTGGCTTCATTTTCAATTGTAGAGAACCGTAAATCTTCACGGGTGGAGTTGAACAATCTTATCTATAAATATCTCTCTTATTTCGTCCTCTTGTTACTAAATCCTTTTTGGATTGAGAGAAACTTCTGCTTTCTCTATATTTTCAATAAAGAACAAGTCAAATATCAAATGGTATAACCCTTTTATATAATAATTACTTATTAAATTTACATTCTTTTCTCACACCAAAAAGCTACTGATCTGTGAGTTGCACTTGATTTATAAAAATATAGTAGTAAATAGAGATTTTTAAAAATATGATAAAGCATAACTCATCTTCTTTTTCACAATATTAAATGAAGATAAATATTTCGAGAAAAATTCCCTAACCAATTTAAGTAGGTGTTTTATGTAACTTAATATTATATAACTACATACGTAAAAATAATTATTACAGCATAGTTGGAATACAGTTTTTATAATAATTTGTACTTTTTATTCAAAACCGGTGATGATGATGTTTGGGTTTGAATCCCAGCAGAGTGTATCTTATTATATAAAATGTATAAATCGGTGTGTATGTAAGCTCTAGATGAGACGTTTACCTGGTGGTCTAGGGGTAAGGTGTCGGACTTCTGTGCTGGGGGTCCGGGGTTCAATCCTCAGTCCTGGCACAGATTTATCTGATTAACAAACCCTTCCTTCACCTCTTACAATACATCTTGTGAATGTGGGGAATGCCAGGCCTCCACCGTGGTTCGGATACCACGTTAAACTGTAGGCCCTCCATTTCATCTCACAATCACCCTACCATTACACATTAGCATACGTGCGTAAAACCCGAACAGGTAGTAAGACACGGTGCTAATAATAATAATAATAATAATATAGATGAGACATTTACACTGACTGAGAAAAAAAGTAGAATAAATATTTGGAAAGCTATAAAATGCGGTGTTGGAGTACAATAGAGAGAGTAATGTGGGCATAATGATAAACAGATTAAGAAGGTATAAGAATAATAAGTGAAAAGGGAGGCATTCTGCAGGTGATACTACTAATAAAGGTCAACTGGATGAGTCATACTACAAGAAGAAAGGCTTCGTGATAATGTTGTAGAAACATAGTTGGAAGGGAGAAGTGGATCAGAGAGACCCCGAAGGAAACCGTTTGATTACCTCAAATAAGAAAAAAAGATAGTTTCATGGCATAAAAAAAGAATATGCTTTTATTAGATGTTGGTGGACTGAATTTGGACAAGGCAAGTTTAAAGACATAGTACCTATTAATGCTAAAAATGTAAACACTTCAATTATATTTGTTTTAAGTAAGTGATCACAAGTTAAACTAAAGTAGAAGGTAATGCATTTTATCTGCATTGTCTCGTTGTAGCTGACAGCACAGCATGTTGTTGTTATTGGTTAATACTATAAAAAGGGAAGTCAAGGAAATTGCCTTGGAAATGATAACAGGTAAGGCGAGATTTTGGAAGAAAATAGAAACAGAAGAAAGGATATAAAGAAAGAGGATTATAGAGAAGAAAAATGGAAGCATGCTGTGTTCGATAAATAGGGTTAAAAGAAATAACAGCTGGATAAATAAAGTTAAAGCAGATTGAGTATTAGTAGAAAAAACTCCAACGAGGGAGAGGGAGAGAAAAATTAAATATAAAAATATAAAAGAGGATAAAAGTGAGACTAGAATAAATAGATGCTTAAGAGAAAGTGTCTAGAGAGAGCAAGCTTATATGGAGGAAAGAGTTGAGAGATAAGAATTAAATTGTTATTAGAAGAGCTGAAAGTAAAATTTAAATATAGAAATGTAAAAACATAATCGGAAAAGAAAAGTAGATAAAGAGAAAGTTGGGAAGATATATTTTACTCAATGATTGTTTCAAATTAAGCTAGAGAATATGTTAAATATGTATGAAAAAGGCACGTTAAAATAATTTCATTGGTTTCCTACAAAATCCAGAAAATATGGCGAATTAACTAAGCACGCATCATAATTGCGTCAAAGCATGCAATCGTGATAACTTTAATAAATTAGTTATCTCTCTCTCACACACACACACACACACACACACACAAGTGGTCACGTGGATAACGTCATCAGACTCACCTTGGTTTGTTTCTTTGTTTGCTGGTGACACTCATTGGTACCAGCAATCCACAAAGATTCTTTGTAGAGGTGGTAGGGGAATAAGGTGTGAGGGTGTGGAGGATATGTATTAATTATGTCCAGGCTATGTTCGGTTGAGAAAAATCACAAAATGGTACATGCACTTAACGTTTCACAGCACAGGAACATAAGGAATAAATTGTTTAACTTTTGTCATTGTACGTGACAATAAAAGATAGTGAAATTTTAATTTTTTATTAGAACTGGAACAATTATATTCTATTTTATATATATTATTTAATTTCTAAAGATGAAAGGCTACAGTAAAGAGCTGTAATTTATAAATTGATGTGTGATTCGTTAAGAGACAACCTAGCTTTATTTTAATTCTTGTTTTGACAGATTACAAACTAATTTCTATATAGGTTTTAGCTGCTCTCAATTCCCACCTCGGTTTAGAAAACCAATTTGGCATTTAGCCAGCGAACGGCTTGGTATTGTTTCACGATATTGGAGAGAATCCTATGGAACTCTTGGGTCTGGTGGTAGTTTTGTGAACCAGAAATTGTGAAGGAACTTAGGGAACAAAGTTGTTTGAGAAACCGAAACTAAAACTATATGAAATTAAAACGACAAAGGAATATCTAGGGTTATTTAAGAGCATGAAATTGATTATAATTGAAAATATTTTTTAATATAAAATACATTCTAATTAATTCCAATTAAAATTTTAGTCTATCTTTGAAAATATCATCGTATTTTAAAATTAATTATAAATAAATGCACTGATATTTTCACCTCAAAATTAGGATTTTTATCAACACTACTGGAAAACTACATTTTAAAATATAACTGTACCAATCGATATTTTTCAATTATTTAATTAAAGAAAAACAATTTAATCAACATTAAGTTAAATTTTATAACCACTGTATAAAGTTTTGAATGCTAGGGAAGTTATGTATATAAATATATTTAAGCTATTAAAAATTAACTAAACGGAAAAATAGACAAGCTGCGATGTGAAATGATAATAACTAAATAGATATTAATCAATAAAAAAGTTATAAATAGTTCCTAGATTAAATTATCTATATACATATTAGTTTAGAAATTAAATAGGTGTTTTTATCGCACTGCGCCCTACTACTTTTTTAATTATACGCATATATACTAGTTACGTTAGAAATGAGAAAGGTTAAATTTAGAGTAAGTGTATCCCATTTGCTTGGAAGGAAAGCGACCAGGATTTTAACCCTTATCTCTTTGTAATTGGTGGTCTAGACTATCACAATCCTGAAGTTGTACACCATTCGGGCAAGGAAACCGGTACAAATAGTTTTGTTTTAATAAGGACGTTTAGAAACGGTGCTATTAATAGCTTAATCCAGGAATTAGATACGAATAAAGTATATTATTTATTAGCATAAAGTAAGGATGATAAAAAAAATATTTGATAGCTCATATATCAATAGCCATCCATAGCTCAGCCGGCCGTTCTTTCAATCCCAACTTCTCTGCAATGGCTAAATTGTTCTATGCGTTAAATTCTTCAATTACGCGTACACCGTTGTCGATGAAAAATACATTGTAGCCATGATTTTAAAATAATTAGGAACATATTGTGTAACGTTGCTTGACGTCAACATTTTAAGCATGAAGAAAATACGAGTAAATGAACACTATTTCTACAACACCGAAGAATAAACAATACTGGACTCACCAAAAATGCCCCGTT